>VYZU01034933.1:0-13806 GCA_013401355.1 Ceyx cyanopectus
TTCTGTGATTCTGTGAGAAGAGATATATCCTTTATAGCTGCAACCATTGCAATAACATAGCTTGTTGGGAGAACATCTACTTAGAACAGCATTAAGTTAGTTTGTGCTTTATGTAAGACAGAAATGTAGGTATTTTGGGGATGGAGAGTGGGATGGGAGGGAAGAGGGAGAGGACTTGCTGCATACATGCAAGCTTTTGCTACAGAACTTCCTGATGGTGAATTGCATGGAGCAGAACTACATCAATTTCAGGATCCAGTCTTTCTCTTCACTGCAAATATTACATTAGCAGCAAATACTGCTTGTACAGAAGCAGTACCTAAACAAATGCAAGAGAAGAGTCTAGATTCTTCACTTCCTTCAAATCAATGGAACTTTGTCGAGTGAGAAGCAAATGATATAATAGTGCAGCAGTGACAAAAGCTCTGATTCGACAGTCAGGGAATACTGCTATGCTCAGGCAGTGCCTCAATGACTTTAATAAGTCTCCACAGAAGCAGAGCAGCTTCTTTGTACACTATCAGCTACAACACCAGGACCTAATTCAGTATTCAGCTCCACACTCCTATCATGTTGGATATAATTCAAAGTTGGTGAGACAACTTGTAAAGGAAAAAAAAAAAAAAAAGCAGCATTTTAGACCTTTCCAATTTAATGTTACCTTTTATGTGTCTAACATGAAAGCATTTTTTCACTTCTATTTAATCAAAATTAATCACTGAGATTACTACAGTAATTTATGTTGGAGATTATTGAAATGAGTGTTTTATTAAATTCTGGTTTTATTAATAAAACACATTCTGGCTAAGGAGTCTGGTATTAGAGACTATTAAGTGGGAACTGGGAGTTAATCATAACAGTCATGCTGCCAGGTTCTCTGACAGCAACACACACTGGGTTTGTTTCTGCTTTTACTTTTACTAGCATATTCAAGTCAATTAATTATCATAGCACGTATGTGGTCAGAGTAACTCCTGTAAAAACAGGAAAAGGAAACAAAGGTATCTCAGTATTTTTTGAACACAGAAAGGTGATCAGCAAAAGACTCACCAGCCTGATTGGTTGTGATGCTGACAGCAGCAAATTGTCTGGAAAGTGTACTCAAATCAGAGACCCCGTTGACTGCATCAATCTCAAAAGTGTAATTGGTATGTGCCAAAAGGTCCACTACTGTCACCGTGGTGTTGGTGAGCCCGGTCTGGCGGGGTAAGAATCGCACGTTGTCACTACATGGCTCACACATCTTGATGTTTCCTCCACATTTTTTGCAAATGATGTTGAAAGTGACATCTTTCCGACCTCCAGTGTCAAGAGGCCAGCTCCAGTCCAGGATAACAGACGTCTCGTTGATGTTAGAGATAACGTTCCTTGGAGCAGATGGTGGCCCTGTAAATGGAAACAGGAAATCGGATGGATGAGATTTTCCGTAGTGCTCTAAGATGGAAGTAACAAGGGTGCAAAAATACCTAAGTAAAAACCATAAATAACCAAACTCTTCTAGTTATTTCCTGTAGGGACTCCCAAAATATTTAACTGGACTACAAACTTTGACTATCAAGGACCATGTTTTATCATAGACAGTACCCTCAGGGTGCAGTCCAGGATTGAGGCTGAAAATATTGCTAGCAATTTAAAAATCCTAGCTCTCCCTGTTGAGTCAAACAAAGAACAAGAAGGAGAAGATTAAAATAGAAGGCCATAAACCCAGCCCACTAATTTTTTGTAGCCTGTCTAACATGTAAGAAGACATGAAAGGCTGTGGATGGTTGACTGCAATGGGACATGCAAGGAAGCAAGCAAGCTGCTAAGATACTGATGGAGGAGCAAGAATGACAGCCCGAGCATAATGATGCTACTCACTGGTGCAAGCCATGGATGGAGGGTCTTTCTCAGAGCGAAAGTAATTCTTTTCACACCTGCAGTTCAGAGATGCTTCTTCATAGGTAGAGCTGTGAGGTGGGCATTTGGCACACTTCACATTGCCAGGAGAAGCTTTGTAGAATCCAGGTCGACAAGCTGCAAAATAACAGGAGTATAGTTTTAAATTTCATGTTAAAATCTAGGAGATTTTTATTACTGCCCTGAGACCTATGCATATGGAGGTGACATTTTGCAGACATGAATGGTCTAAAAATACAGACCTTTCATATAATGAGAAAGCTGATGGAACTAAAAGTTATTGGTTGAACAGAGCTCTTCATGCATTAGTTTAATTTTTCCAGGAAAACAAAACAGTGCATTGCTCACTAAGAATAAACATTTTCTTTGTTGCATTTTGAGAATTTAACTCAATTTTCTTCTCTTCTGTTTAATTTACCAAAACATTGTCCCTACCCTGCATAAGAATGTAACTTTATCCTTTCTCCTCTACCAAGGCTTGCTTACAAGGGCACACTAGTTGTACACTGGGTCTCTTTTAGTTCAGGACCAAGGAAGCCAAAACCAAGAAAATAACCTGAACAGTGAAAAGATCTATTCAGTTTCTGAAGGACCATCCAGGCATGAAGGACCTGGTACACACATGGTTAGTATAAGGATGATGGTTTTTTACATTAACCCAGTCCTCAAGGAATGGTGTTGGAGCCCAGAAAAGAAAAACCCTCGCAATAAAATAACACTATTGAATTATTTCCACCAAAATGATATCACCATCTGAAAATAAATTAAAAAACCCCAACCAAACCCAGATAAGAATGAGCAGACTCTAATATTCAGCTACTGCTTTCCCCTAGGACGTCCATCCTTCTGCAGATGGAATTTAGCATGTGAAACCATTCTGGTTGACACTGGTCACTCACAGGTTTGTACTCACACCCACAACAACCATACACAAGAAGAGAACATAACTAAAGGGAGCACACCTTAAAATGAGTTCACCTTTTGCTTCACTTTAGTTCCATAGCAAAAACTTCCTAACACACAACCACACAAGGAAAACCCCAACAGATTCTCATTACAAAAATAATGTGAAAAAAAAATAGTAATACAAAGCAAAACATGACTTTTTGTGCCTTCAGCCAGACAGTTAAGCTTAGATCACTCAAGACCCGCCTGGATCTGTTCCTGGGTGACTTGGTCTAGGTGACCCTGCTCAGGCAGGGGGGTTGGACTAGATGATCTTCTAGATCCCTTCCAACCCCTAATATCTATGAATCTATGAATCGTTCAGGACCTGTTACTGCTAATTTGAAGCCAAAATAAAGGGTTCACCAATCTTAGCATAAGCCTAAGAAGGGACACACTTTTCCAGTTTAGCTTATGGAGATGAACTGATTCATAAACATGTCGTAAAATCCAAGATACAAGACTGTGTGGTCATTTGCACTCATTGAGCATTTGAGCACTGCTCAAACAGAAAAGTGTTTGGACAGGCAGACAGAGGTGGTGAAAAAAAAAAGCCAGAATGAAAATCTCAGCATCTTTATAAATGATGGAGGAGGGAGGGAAGCTGAGGCATTCAACTGGATGTTCAGCTCCCACATTTTTGCTCGTAACTAAAACCTAATGGAATATCTGGGTTAGGCAAATTCCTTGCTTAGTTTATGGTGCCAAAAACCTGAATGAAACACACTGTAGAGAGAGAACAAAGCCCTCCAACAGTCACGTGCCACTCTGAAACATCTTAATGAAGGAAACCCTCCGCACAGGGCGTTGAACACAGTGTGAGAAGCACAAAACCCTTCACAAGGAAGTGCTCATCTCAGCTGCTCTTCAGCAAATGAAGGTGCCTGGCTGCAGCTGCTACCTCCGACTCGAACGCCAGCAAAGTGGCTGGGAAAGACATCTCTCACTCTCAGATTCTCTCCTGCAAGCCCTGCGGAAACAATCCCCAAGAAGGCATGGGTCCAACTGGCAATCTGTGAAAGAATTGATGAAAATTACATTGTGGTGAAGCTCACAGGGTCTAATGCCAACCTGCCTGATCTGGCTCAGCCTGTCCTCCCTCAGCTGGCACGTCTTGTGTTACCATCTCCTCTGAGGCTGCAAGGGGATTTCTGTTTAAATCTAAGCCCTCTTAAACACCTCCACTAGGAGAAAAAAACAGCAGGAAGCTTTTTTTTTTTGGTGGTGGTGTTATTCTTGCAGCCTTTTAAGACTCAGTACTAAATACTGCCCTGTGATACATGTGCCATACTTACAGTGAGCCTCTTAGCTCTCTCTCTGGCTGACAGAGGAGCCTCAAATGATTTTACTGTCTCTGGGCACAGCACAGCCATTCCTGGCCCTAAGACAATGAGCCAGGCAGAAAACTATGAATGCCAGTCCTCCTCTTACCAGCACTAGTAACTAAGCAAACACGCTAAAGAATAAATATTGCACTACATCTGTCCAGCTTATTACACAGCACTTCCAACACTTTCCATGGAAACTTGCTGCCAGGTATTAATCTCAAATGGTTTCACTTAATCATATCTGCTCAAGCCTCAAGGGACATTTTAATATGTTTAAGCAGACATACACAAAACATGGATGTATTTTTTAATACATACAACATAATTTTATATATTAGTTTAATGTAAAAATTAACTTAAAACCAAACCTTTGTTATGTGATTGGTCTTCCTAAAAGACACAATTTCCATTTCTTATTAAGCATTATTTGTTCATAACATCATAATGCATGAACATTTATTTACAGGATGGAACTACAACAAGACTGTGTTTTGGAAACTTTCAAAGCACCTACCACTGGCATATGGCAGTGAATCTAACATACGAAAGTAAGTTTGTGTAAGAAGTGGTTATATTTTAAAGTGATAGGAAGAGAAATGAAGGAATCAAAATGCTCTAATAATAAATGCCTCTCTCATCCCTCATGTAAAAACTCATAATTTAAGAAAGGGTGGTTGTGGCAGGGCCAGAGAAAAAAGGAAGAAGAAAAAATCATGCAGAAAGCACTCTGGTATCGTGAGGTCAGGTTGCTTTATTGCAGAGGGACAGGGATTTCATCATTTCACACTTCTGCTAAGGTAGTACAGAGGGAGCAGTCGGGGCAGGAGGATGAGCCAGTCGTATCTCTGCTGCTCTGCCATGCCCTAGCAAGGGCACCCCAATCTCACATCTTTCCCTCAGGCTGTCTCGCGCTTTTCACCTCTGTCAGACCATTTTAAGATTATTCACAACTGCAGACCAAAAGAGGAAAAAAAACCAACAAAACAATTATACTTGAAATGGAAGCTTGGGAAGGGGAGTGACAATAGAAAACATTGTCAATGTACTAACTGTTATTATTCTTTTCCTAGTAATTTTTCAATTTGGATATATAAGAGGAAAAAAAAATGGGGCCTTTAAAAGGCATTCATTTTTTCTATGTCAGAAAAGTGGATAACATGAACTGAAGGAAGAAGGTTTGTCTTTTTGAGGTGAATACCATGGCTTTGTTTTCAGTCAGGCTGAAAATAAATGGACTAGCATAGGAAGTCCTCACAGAATCTGTAATTTCAGTGTGGGAACCAGCTGTAAGCAGCACTTGCTTTTTTTCTCAGCACCATATTCTAGAAGTTAAGAAATTTTCCTTTCACTCACAAGGAGGAAGAATGCGAGAGGAAGCAGATGCGATGGGCTGGGAAGAAGAACTCTTGGCACAATAAAGTAAGTAAGTAAAGGAAACCTTGAGACCTTCTACACACATTTTATATATTGTACAGCAAGGCTGTCTGGTTTTGCTTTTTAGGTATCCTCAAGTCAGATGCCTGATGCCTTTTGGCCTCAGTGACTCTTGTGATAACTCCAAACTGCAATATTATTTAAAAACTGTATACAGTCTGATTTCAGTCTCTCTTATTTGAGTGTGAGCCATACTGATGTTATTGAAGTCACCCACTGGTAAGAATTTCAGGGCTTCAGTTGTCCTTGTTACTAGATGAAAATTAATTTCCCTAAGCTATAACTGATTACTCTGTCCCAGAGACAGAGAGAAGGGAAAGTTATTTCAGTGAAACAAAAACAAATGTATATAGCAAGCTATGGTAGTTACTGCTTACAGAAATGTGACTGTTTTCAACAGCAAAGTTGAATTTAGACTCTGTTTGACTAATCTGTTTGAGATTAAAACACAGTCCTAATTAGGGGTTAAATTATTATCTTCATTTTGAATTAATTTTAAATGAAAAGATAAAGCTGTCAGTAAATTTGAGCTTTTTAGTATTCAGACCCTGTAGCCCTCTGAGCATCATCATCATTTCCCAGCCACAAATACCAACTAACAACCTGAGCCTGCTCTACCTGAGCTGATGACTTCCCATCCCTTGTAGTCCAGGCCCGACAGGGCCCATTTCCTGCACAAGGTGACAGCAACTCTTTATTTACAAAACAAGCCACACTCCCACATCCTACAGGAACCCTGTTTTTTGTGCTCTGAATGGAGGTGTGTTGCTTTGAGGCAAGGCTCAAGCATTGCAGTCCACTGGAAGCAGATACGTGCAGCCATGAAACCAGCCCTGCAATGGGCAGCATCCACTGAGTGCTTGCTTCCTTTGCTCCTCTGCTCTTCAAAAAGCAGCCCGGGGGTGTGGCATTAAAGTGCAGCATTTAGAAAAGAAGGGAATCCAATCATAAACCTGTACAGCCAACAGATACCTTAACATTTCCTCAGAGCGTGATTAGCGAGACAGGTGTCAATGACCTGTCCTTTGCAGAGAGTACAGTGAAGAATCCCCCACATGCATAGCCTGTGTTAGAGGGGCTTTGCAACCCACTCCCACTGTCACCTGTGGACATGGCACACCAATGAGCAGTTGTGGAGGTCCTTCTACTGAAGCTGAAGACATAGGATGACCTTTGGCTGTGCAGGTTTGCTGGGGAGTGAATTCCACTGACTGGCTCACCTCAGTGATCATGTAGAACCTTACATCTTTGCAGTGTTTCCGGGTTCCTTTTACAAGCATTTACACAGCTCTTTTCTGTCACTACAAATACTATGGTTGTGCTTTGGAGATGCCAACAGTGCTCTGTTTATCACCGGTAACAGAATTACACATTCACCCACATACATACATGTGCACATGCAAAATGAGATTAATAGTCGCCAGCTTGTGAAAATGGATGGCACAACAGGCAGCACACATTCACCTTATAAAGCTTTCAAAACCATTTCATTTTCTTTGAGCAAGGTATTTCAAAGGTGAAAATCATGATTGACTTTAAATGAAGATTTCAAACCTGTGGATTTCACACTTCTGTCAGAAATTAGTTGATAGATTTAGACTAGATTGTTTTACAATGAGGGTGGTGAAACACTGGTCCAGGTTGCCCTAAGAATTGGTAGATGCCCCAACCCCGGGAAACACTCAAGGACAGGTTGGACAGGGCTCTGAGCAGCAGATCTAGTGAAAGATGTCCTTATCTATGGCAGGAAGTTGAACTTGATAATTTGTAGAGGCTCAACTCAAACCATTCTATGAAAATATACCTAGCCATTTGTGTTCCTTTCCTATACTAAAAATAACACTATATAGATACAGTATAGTTTGACTTACACACTTATACACGAAGAGTAAGAAATGAAGGTAGAATTCTGCCCTGAGGCATCCCACCCTCAGTTTTTATCACATGCCATTCACAACACTGCAAATGTCTAATATTATCTTTCCTTGTTCATTACAGAAATCTTCTCATCAGGAAATAACACTTAATAATGTAAGTGTTCTGCAAATTTCATCAAGGCAGGGAAACCACCTTCAGCAGCTCTTCAGTGTCCTTAAGTATATGAAAAGCCACCTAATCTATGGGATCACATATGTGCATATCCTCTCTCTCTCTCTCCTAGGCCTTTAGGTACCTTCTTGCATACTCATTCAGCCCAAATAGGCTTCTAAAAATCAGTGTATTTTTGATTCTTATTTCTATTGAACTTAAGGCACACTTTTTGTCATCAGATCCGAATAAACAGTAAGACACCACTTAAGGGAGTATGTCTCAAAGCTAAGTACTACTCCTTACAGTAGAAATAGAGGTACAGGGCTAAATGTCACATCTGCACTTTGACAAACACCTGTACCTGCTGGTAGAGGGAGAAAAAGGAGCAGGAGGAGGCGGGGCAATGCTTGTCAGCAGGTGGAGATCCCCACTACTGCTGCACATTACTTTTTGCTGGGCTGTGGTGCTGACACATGCACTCACTGTCTCTGCCCAGGAGAGGAGGGATATGATATGGAGACAGACTCTAGTGAGGGCTAAAAGCTTTGGTGGGACTGGACCCCATTACCACCAAGACAGGAATATCCACAGGAAAAGAAAAGGACATTGGTTCTTTCTCATTTCCCATAGGATTCTGTTCCGCTTCTTGGGGAAAGAAAAACAATTATTTTTAGAATTCTTTGTATTCTTTACATTAAAGTGAGACTATAGTCCCTATAGTCTTCAGCATACTATACGTAATAACTGAAATAATTACAAAACAAGTAGCACTGGGAGCAACAGCAGAAGCAACCTAACCATTTTTGTTAAACGTTATAAGTGAATCCATAACATCTCCTATTGTCTTTCCTGTGTATGAGACATACTTTCTACTATAAAAATTCAGACAAAATTAAGGTTGCATTTTAAACACTCAGGTGAATTCCCACCATTCCTTTCACTATTAGCTGTGCAACAGTGCTGGAAAAATGCAGCTGGTTTTGGTGAGGAAAATACTGCCAAAGAGAACATGCTTCATGTGTACTTTTGCATCCCTAGACTGGAAAATACAGTAAGCACGGCAAAAGCCATTGACAGATTTGTCCACTGCTAGAAGAAACCAACAATTATCAAAACTGGGGCCATTTCTTTCCTATCACTAGGTCTTCTCCAAAAGTAAGAGGCCAACAATCTGAGGGGTCAAGGAATGGTGTCTTCTCTCCATCCCTCTCCTACTCCTCTGGCGATGGATGGCGCAGGATGCACGGGGCAAGGACTCAGTGCATGCGACACTGAAACGCCTCTGGAAAAGTACTCTTCAGGATGAACACTTGCCATTTTTTATACCTGAAAGCTGCTGCTAGCACAAAAAAACATCTTCAGTACTATGAGCAAATTTGTTTTTTCTTCCCCACTTCATATTTTGTAGTGGTCTGTGACCTTAACATATTTTAATCAGATGCTTTTTAAATTGGCTTTATTCCCAGGTCAAGTCATTCAGCAGAAGCAATTCTTGTTCTTTGTTTAATAACTGTTACTGGCAGACATATTAATTATATGTACATAAGAGATAGCTTTATCCTGTCGGAGTAATGCTGCACCTTTCAACTGCAGTCTGTAATAGCTCCATGTTAAGCCTTGCAGGCTTCTGTGCCTCTTTTTATGGAGAGCATTACAGCCATGACTGCTACAAGCAATATGACTGAAAGTGCAATGCCAAAGACTGTAGGTCTAAAGCACAGTATTACAGCAAAGATGTTCTCACGTCTTTCAAATGCATAATGCATTTCAGCTTCTTTGTAGGCAGCTTTGGGGAAATCTTTCATTAATAGGAAATTACTGGAACTACAGCCTTGAGTCAGAATTGAAGCAAAATAAACAAAAGTTCTACCTTAATTCCACCCATGCTTAGTGAATCATTCAAACAGTATTTAAACATGGAATTTAATAAAACCATGTTTAAAAGCACTGACTTTCACTTTCCCTAAACACTAAGTTTTTCTGAAGCAAAGCCTGGACACACTGAGATATACTAAGCTATCATTTTGTTAAACAAAGAAATTCCCTGTTCGTGTTTTTTTTTTTAACTTAATACACACAGAAATGAAAAAATACCTTCCTAATTCAAGGAGCATTACAAACAAAACAAAACCCCCTAAATTAAAGTTATACCAGAAAAAAAAAAGCCACCATCATCAATTTGAATAAAAAAAGTTTGTACAAACACACACATAAGGAAGTTTTAAATGCCCGTTTGATAAGGATAAAAAACAAAGAATGAACTAAAATTTGACTATGGACTCAAAGGCAAGCTAGATGTAAGATTCTGACAGCTTCAAACAATTTATGTTTTCTAAAAGCAGTCTGAATGTGCCACAAAGGCATAATGGCAGCACTGCTCTGGTTTAGTCCTTCTTTAGTCCCCCAACCTTCCTTTTCCATGTCAGAACTTTTAAAAAATAAAACCATTAAAAAGCTTAACAAACCCTCACCCCTGAAGCAAACTAAACAGACTGGGTAGACAGGGCAGCCTCTGACCGGCAGACATGGGTTCTTGGGAAAATGATTCCTTCCCACCACAGTGCAAAAAAATCAAGGTAGTGCCTGGTAATTGTCCCAGGATAGATCTAGCTAATAAGTGAAAAACAACTTCCATAACTTGGGTATATTTATATAATATTCCTGTGCCTAAACCAGGCCAGACTAACAGGTTAACAATACAAAAGTAATATAAATAAAGAACAAATGAATTGCCATATGGATTAGATCCAGAACTTACCCTGGTTCCTGTCTTGCATCTAATGCACCGTATGAATATGCAAGGCAAAGGCCAAGAAGGGATGATCATTCACCATCCCCCATTAGTTCAACTTCAGCCCTAGACATTATTTCAAATACCTGGATACCCAAACTTCAATGTGTCTGCTAATTTACTTTTTAAAAATTCTTAATTACCCCAGTCCTACACCGTATTGTCATCCATGCAGAATATTCAATGGGTTTTTTTGCTAATTATTGGTCTCAATTACTTTCTCTGACACTCCTCTCCAGTCTAGATAGTCAGTGTAAAGTGAAAGAATACGTCCTTCCTTATCTTACCTTCAGATCTGGTAGGTTTTCAGCCAGATCAATGTATCTTTGTTTTTTATTATGAGGCTGTAAGAGCAGCTGCTCCTGATGTCTCCTCTCCAAGCCTTTCCGTTCCTTACACACATATCATGGACTTATCTTCTCTGTGATGAACAAACACAAACTTTTCAAACAGCTTTTTTAGGGATATCTTCTATGCCTTTGATTTTACTCATCTCTGGTTCTGCAGTGCCAATTATGAGGTGAAAAACGCTGTTATTCTTTTAATAACATTTCTGATTGACATATATATTGGACTACATTTTCTCTCTTACCCTCTGTTTCTAACACATGATGGCTTTGTGAGATTTTGTTTAGTCGGGTTTTTTTTGTGCTTGGATGTGTTTGTTGTTTTGTGCATTGTGTTTTGTTCCATGGGTTGGTGGGTTTTTTTGTGTTTCTGATTTTTGGGTTTTTTTGTGGTTGGTTGGTTGGTTGGTTGGTTGATTTGTTTATTTCCCATTGCTCAGGATTACCTCTCCCAGTTGTCTGTGTCAATGCACATACTTCAAGCCAAAACAATTTAGACGCACAACAAGTCTGCATTTTCTCTCTGGAAGGGAAGCTGATTTTGCATTTCCTGAGCCTGAATATTCTTTTGCAACTTTCCACCCCTGTTAATGCATTCCGGGGAATGCTGCTGACCCCATTTTGCATATGAAAAAATTAATGCAGAACAGGCTCCAAATCCAATGTTCTTTCTTCCAGTGACATCTAATCAAAATGTTGCCTGGTGGGTTATATGATGTTACAAAGAGCTCAGCCCATCTCCCCAGTGATACAGGTCCACTGCTGCAATTAGCATGAATTAGTACTTTTGATAGTAATCTCAGCAGAGCTGTCAAATTAATAGGAAAAAAAAAACACAACAAATGTCTTTTCTCTAGAGATACTCTTCCAAATCGGGGTTGAGGCTTAGTGCATGAGAAGTGTGAGGAAGCTTGTGTTCCTTATGCCATTGTTGAACCTTTGTTGTTGATAATAACAATTGTTATTATCACCAATTATGAACTATATTGTTGATAACAGTTGGAGCTATTAATCCAGTACCTGTCACTAGCAGCACACTGACATAAAAAAAAAAAAAGACAATTTATAACACTGCAGTATTCCAGCTGCTGACTTAAAAAAAAAAAAAAAAAAAAAGGGAGTTNNNACATTTTTAAGTACTCAGATTAACAGGAGGCAACAAGCTAAAATCATATGTCTATGTCTCTCATTTGATGAGAGACATAGACATATGATCTGCTCCTACTTGCCTACACTACTTTCTAAGGCAGACTTGCTTAGCTCATGATTACCAGCTTTCAAATAGCTCCATGCAACCTGCACTGCTAAAATTGTTATATATTCCCATAAGAACAAAAAGAGGATGATTTTATTACTGTAAAGCCATTAAATGTATAACCACAAATAAACAGACATTATTGTCTGTATTTTATCATGTTTAATAGGACATGGAACAGGCACAGAGATCTTTCAATGACTAATAAAGGTAGCTTTTAATCCATGGATAACAACATTATGGCTTCATCACCATCATAACAACCTCTCTACTTCACATGCCTTTTATACTGACTGTGTTTTCATCCTTCCAGTGGAAAGCCTGAAAATTAAACAGTTATGGCCTCTGGGGACATCTGTGTACTGACAATCTTCTTCTCACAGCTGAAAGGAAAAACCCAAGGCTTTTGCAAAACTATCAAACTGCTCAAGTGTGATATTTATGCATTGTATGCTTCAGTTTTATCTGGATTTCAGTGGTATTTTGCCTTTTTAAAAGAGAACTCTTAATTATTTAACATACATATTCTATACATATATTAAAAAGTCTAAGTTTGCAGCGTAAGCAATTATCCACCAAACAAAAACCCAATTAAATGTAAATTAACCCCCCCCCACAGGGTTCAGCATTTTTATTCACTAGCCTGATACCTGTGTGAATTCAAGAGGGGTAGAATCTCAGCAGTTTAGAAAACAAAGAATCTGGTGTGTTGCATTTTACCAGGCATTTGCTACATAATTAAACCTATCCTTCTAGTGGTTAAGCTTTACAAACAGTAACAGCAACAAGAATTCCATATTATCCAACTTCATTCACTTTTCAATGCAGAGAATTTATCAGAAGGGCGAGAAAACTAAGCTTTCAGTATTGCAATCTTGATATATATTCTATAACAAATGATACTGTGTGATAGTATAAAATGTCATGTGTTCAATTAACAGTTTTCAATGCCACTGAAGGTCAACACTAGAAGCACGTTAACACAACTGATTCTTATGGGGAAAAGAACTAGAAAAGCAGCATTAAAATATATTTCATGAGTATTCATTGTTTTACACAAAAGCTTTTGCTGTATAGACATCCTGTTGTCTTCTGACTGAAGAATATTTTAAGCACAAAGGACTTAACTACACCATTGTTTATAATGTTTCTATTTCTTGCTAGAACAATTCAAAAGCCGAAACCCAGGAGTTTGAAAAGATATACAAAACCCCCAGAAGTTGAAAGTATTTAGGCAAATCCATCATAAGGT
Source organism: Ceyx cyanopectus (assembly GCA_013401355.1). NCBI lineage: Eukaryota > Metazoa > Chordata > Aves > Coraciiformes > Alcedinidae > Ceyx > Ceyx cyanopectus. Next base: position 13,283 of record VYZU01034933.1, read on the forward strand.
ATGAAATCCAGCATCTGTAGCAATTGATGCAGAAGAAGGGTTGTGGTAGAGTCTTTTACCTGCTAGGATTATTTCTATTTACTCCCACTAGAATCCTTTGGAGTTGACCAGTAAGTTTGAGCCACACACTGCAGTTGAGCTGTAATAATTTTTTCTGCTTCATCTTGGAAACAGGGAAGTCAACTTAGGTTGGTTACTTTGCTTGGCAAAACTCTGATCAGAGATCTGTTTCTAAAAGACTTATTTTACTTCTGATTAAATCAGGTCATAAAACCTAATGGCACGTTTAATAATGAAGTAAATTATATGGTAGGATATTGAACTACTAAAATTGAATCTTACTGGGTCAGGGTAGTCCATTGCTGTCTAGATCGTGATAGACCATCACAGTGATGTATATAAAACACAGGAAATTGTTGCATATTAATAGAATAGTAGTTTAATCAGCCCTCTGAAGAATATCCAATATATTCAAGCAGAGACATATTTTCATCTGGTTGTAACTGTACGGAAAGACCTATATT
>VYZU01034935.1:0-23306 GCA_013401355.1 Ceyx cyanopectus
CAGCAATGTGCTGCTACTGGTGCAGAACTACGAGGGGAAGAGAGTTTATTCCCCCTGCCTGAGACTGGATAACTCTGTACAGAATGGCCTTCAAGCATTAAAACTGATTGTAAATTTAATTGTATTTCTCTAACCCTTTCCCTGTAGCCATGTAGTCTGTTCAGTTAGTCATTATCCTGCTGCAGTGAACAGGCTGACCAGTACTTTGGGAAAGCAATACCTCATTATTAACTTTTTTTGGTCATTTCCTTTCTCCTGCCCTAATACAGACACTGAATTTTGACAAGTCTGATATTTATCTGTTTGACTTTTTTTAATCATCTCAACCTTGACTTAAGAAATTGTATCATTTTTAGTTAATTTAATAAAACACTGTGATGATGCACTTTTAACATAATTGTATTTCTCCATGGTCATGTTAACACTCCTTTCCTTTATGGGCTTTTGGATTAATGGCTATGGTATGAGTTCTATTTGTTTGTGAATTAACATGAATTTGTATGCTGAAATGCCAGGGAGAATTAGAGGTTCCACTGCCTGTAGATGCAATATGAGCAACTAAAAGGATCCTTTTTATGAAAAGCTTCCAATCTAAAGAAGCAGTAATAGTGAAATTATAATGTAACAGTGCTAATTAAAAATAATAGAAGAACATTTCATCTGTCACTCATTAGCCTCCTAGATCTTTTCTGCTCTGGCCCTTACTTTTCTCAAGTCTTTTGTAAACTCCCATTTTTACATGGGTTTCAAATGAGTTCTTGGGAGCAGTCTGGTTTTGAGAGCATATTGTGGCCAGTGTGATATCATTTATGATCTGTTTTGAAATAGTAATCTAAATAAAAATTAGGTTTCAGCTGAATAATCCAGAGATACATCAGATATTTTCTCAGGGTGTATTGCTTTGGTTATGCTGTTCTGAGTTACTGCTGAACCCAGTGTCTTCAGTTGAGTATGTGTTTGTGGTGCATACAAAACTTGTTATAGCCTGACTCTGATTTCATTGATGTGGTTGTTAATGAATTAACTTCAGTGAGTTTTTCCTGATTTATCTTGGCAGGAGTGAGGGCAAAATCAGGACTTAAATCTTCAAATTAAAAAATTAGACCAAACAAATGTTATGAAATAAAATAATTTGTGGATATCACATTTAAAATGAAGTTAGATTGACTTCTTAGTTGATGCTTATAAGGAATTCTTGTAATCTGCAATTACACTAACAGATTTATTTTTACAAGTAAACATAGTTGAAATTTATGTATTGATGTTTTCTTTGGGGTAAAAATCTAATGATTCTGAGTCATGAATAATAATTCATTAAAGATTAGTTGAACACTTTTTAAAAATAAGGATCTAAATTATTGTAGAAGTTTTTAAAGTTAGCATCTCTAACACTGGGCTGACAAAGTTGCTGAGAGAAAGAATAAGCTAGTGCACTCAAATAATCAGATGTTGACATTTTCATGTGGGCCTTTGAAAAACACATGTAAATGTCTTTACGTAGTAACACTTGCAGTGACATGGGAGATAAGTGATACTGGAGTTACCAGTTCTCAAGTAAGCAGGTGCCAGGAAAGCATTGTGTGAAACTAGGGGATCTGCAATCAGAAATGCTGGTTATAATCTGGAATTGCCATACTGGCAAAAGGAGTTGTGAACACGTGTGTGAATGGATTTGTTCCACGGTTATCAGGAGATTTATGGCTGAAGAAATCACTACACAACAGCAAGTGGTAGAGATTGTGTTTTTTATTTTGAGAGCCAAGTCTCATGTTAGGATGTTGCTGAATCCAGTGCAGAAAATAAATGACACCCAAGGGATAGTGCAGCATTTGGTTAGATTGAAGGGCCTTTAATAACCCCATAGTCTAATAGCAATTAAGATGGATAAGGTGTAAGATCTATTCTTTTGCTTTTCCAGTAATGTGTGTACAGTAACAAGAAACAGTTGTGATGTGTTTGCACCATAGTTTTCAGCAGGTGGCTTTTTGAATGGAAAGATAAGTTTGGTGAGTGATTTTTGGGATTTATTTAATGAAGACCAATAAAATATGCTGTTTGCAGCTGGATTAACAGCACTGTGCTCAAATCTCAAATCTTCTTCCCTTCCTGGGAAGTGCAAATTCATTTTTGAGAAGCATATTCTACATCTGTCTTTCTTTAATAGTGATGAACAGTTTGTGTTTTTTTCAGATTCCATGTGCTTTTGACTTGCAAACTGTGGGCTGCAAGGCCACTGTGTGCAAATAATTTTTTTTCATGTTTGGTTTCTTCTGAATTAAGTAATTGCAATTCTATTAGGATTGCCACCTCCTCCACCCCACCTTCCTCTTGGAAAAACCCATCTGTAGATAACTTCAGTTACCTGGTTTTCTGCACAGATGTTTGGGGATGAGGTTAACATTTGATTTAATCGTATCTACTGCATTTGTCTTCTGTAGTTAGTGTATCTGTTCTGGGTGTGCAGAGTAAGTTGTTCCTGAAATAACTTCCTTCCTAGAAGCAGTAGTAGTAAACTTACACAGGACTTGCTAAACAGCAAGTGGATTTGAGCTTGGGATACTACTCTCCAAGCAAACAGCTCATGGTCCTTGAGCAGACAGCTCTGCTGTGTAAATGTACACTAGATGGCAGTTTTGTCATATCTTCCAAGTTCAAATAGCTCTGTAGGAGAACAGGAAAGGCCATCAGTGTTTAGTCTGTACTCACAGGGTCCCTGCATGACCAATGTGGACCCCATGGACTTCCTGGAACATGTGTTAGCAATTTAGCAGCAGACATTTATTTCTTTGTTTTACTGCTTGGCTCTTTGAGAAAGTGTTGGTACTCAGTTATGGGCTGTCTGGATCATGTCAGAGGCCATGGGGATCAAGTCCATGTGACAGGCTAGACTGAGGAAGGATGAAGTTGGAGGAGGTGAGGAAACTGACCCTTACTTCAGCAGTAACAAGTCACTGCCTGTCTGTGGACAGTGGCCAAATACCAGGGTGTTTTAGGTCTAATACAGCTGAATAAACAAAACACTTGGCCCATTTGGCTTTTTCATATTTCATCAACACTAGTTCAATCAAAGTCTTTTCTATTTCCTAAGAAGAGCTTATTTTTTTAATTTTTTTTTTTTTTCTCTCTCTTCCCCCCCTCTCTCTAACCTTTAGCCCCATCCAGACGAGGTGACCTCGAAATCCTTGGCTACTGCATGCTGCACTGGTTATGTGGGAAGCTGCCCTGGGAACAGAAACTGAAAGACCCTGTAGCTGTCCAGACTGCAAAAACAAAGTAAAAGCACAAATGTACACATGTGCATACACATACCAGCACCCCAGAACTCTGCAACCTCCTCATCACTTAGTAAAACAGGCCTGAAAGAGAGAGCTTTGTGTGCTGCAGAATAGCACCTTAGCAAAAGCTAGAACAATTAGAAACAGTTTAAAATGTGACCTCTGTGTGCCTGTGTACCTTCTTCCACAAGTTTCTGTATGTACCAGTGTAGAGAGATAAACTAAATGCACAGTACACAGCCATTTTTGTCTGCTGTGTATTCTTTTAATACTCTTTTTAAAAAAAAAACAAACAACAAAACCAACAAACCACAAGTGAATTAGTGTAGCCCTTATTGCACATACAGAAGGTTGTTGTGTGTTTCCATTACACTTCATGGGTACTTTGTAGAGACATGTACAAACACCTCTTGGAAGTTTTTCCACATGTGCATTCAATTTATTTCACTTTCTCCACGACAGTGTTTTTCAGATGTTTTTATGTAGGTTTTTAATGTTCTATAAGTGTACTGCCATTACAAACAATTAAATACCAAAATGCTAAGGAACTTGATTAAAATCTTTCCTTTTTCCCAGCGTGACTCATTTAGAGCTTACTAAAGCAGCAGAGTGTATTAATGTTTTCTTTCCCTGCTTTCACAGTTGGGACTTGAGAGAGTTAATTGCATGTGGTACAGCCTAGCCTGTAGAAGGGTATACAGAAGAGCAGTTACCCAGAAATGTGGCATCACAATTGGAGAAGGCAGCAAACTTTTAAGTAGGGCAAGTCACAACAGAGGTACACAATAGGGATAGCTGATCCACAGAAATCAATCTGCAACTTCAGTGTGGCATTGGCTCTCGACAGAGAAAAACGTTAGCCTGCAGACTGTGGATAATACAGATTGCATCTGTAAATGTTGACATCCTAGGTTATGTTTAATATTTCTCCTTTAGAACTTCTGATCGTTACACAACCCCCTGCAAGGTAACACTTATACAATTCAATGGTGAATCAATTTAATCAATCAAGCTGCTTCACTAATTCTTCCCTTGCGGTTAACCCTTAGATTATTAGCATTTCAGGATGCCAAGGAAACAGATGCTTTGAGGAAATGGACAAAAAAGGATAGATTCAATTTATCAGAAATATCCTGTTAGTCTAATGAATTATGTTCCTTTGACTAGGTAACTTGCCCGGGTTTTTCCCTTTTATTTATATGAATTTTCAGTGCCTATACTGCTATCAAAGGCCAGGGATAGAGAGATAGATGTTATTTCCCCAAAACTGAACCCCTATTTCTGATACTAAAAACAGATTACTGAATTGAAGGTTATTAGCCAACTTTCTGCACTTGAGAACATAACCTGTTACTCATTGGTGGAGCTTTATGGTTCCTTTAAATTTAAAACAAAAGGGATCCTTTACCTGTATTAACAGCCAGAGTTGACTAACAGATTTCACTTACTCAGGGCAAGGAGGCTTGTGCAGCTGCAGGTTTCTACTGGTGCCAGATCATCCTGGTTCATTCTTGTACCAAGATGTGAGCTAATGTTACCTCATTCCTTTTTAGGGTATGATTGATTTGGATCTCCAGTGTTGTTATTTCTATTTCTGGCTAGATAGAAAGTACATCTGTGGCCTTGCCCCTCAGTTTGTGAAGAGTGTGGGACTTAGTGTGGTTTAACCTCCCTTTCCCATCTTGTTGTCCCTGCCATGGCTGCTAGTGATTTTGACAGCTATCACCCAGTGGCCCGTGAGCTACGTGGCAGAAAGAACCTGATGCTAAGAGACTAGTATGAGGACAGAACTGCTTCTGAAATTGTGAAATGCAAGTATTAATCATGAAGCTGAAATCAGTACAAGCCATTGCAGCTCAAATGATTTTTCTTACTAGAAAGGTCCAAACATATGCAAAAAAACCCTTAAATTGCAGTCTTAGCTGTAAGCCTGGTCTTGGTGAAATCAGCAGTCTCCAAAAAAGTTACAGAGATGGCTGTCAGGAGGAGATTTTGATTTAAAAGCAGAACTTTGAATCATTAGCTATCTGGGAGGTCCAATTCTCTTTGGAATAGAGACTTGCTGTCTTCCTAAATCCCAAATGAAGAATCACCTGCTCCAAAACCACATGAAATTGTTGCACTCTTATGTTGTTTCAGACTTATGGACGAGCTCCCAGATTCGGTGCTGGACTGGGATTGTTCTGGAAGCAGCTGTGGTAAGTGTGCTTGCAGTATGTACCAGAGAGCTCTTTAGCCTCTGACAGAAAATACTTCGTAGCAAGTCGATGGAATAGACACTGAGGGCTGAATTTCAGCTTTGGTGTGGTGTAAAATTCTTGAGTCTCATCTGTGATGTATGTGATAGTGACATAAGGATCTTAGCCATATGTCATGTGAGGTGTTAGGAAGCAGTGATATCTGAGAAACAGAAGTAGCTGCTAGTATGGAAAGAGGAAGGAACTGGCTACAACAGGTTTATTGCTTAGTCTTCAGAGGTTGAAAATGAGTGGTTTGTCTTGAATGCTGCTTCTTTTGCTGAAATCCATAAGTAAACCAGGGGAAACACCAAGCATCCTTCAAAACTCTATATTATTGATCTGTTCACTTACATTTTTTGGTAGCATTTCTATATTGGAGTGATTGGAATGCATTGTGTATTACATAAAATAGAATAATAACTTCTGGGATTTTACCAGATGCTAGTATCTGGTGTAGTACTCCAGTACTCCTAAGGATACAGATGGGTCTTAACTGAAATAAAAGTTTGCTCCCCAGCATATGGTTTTCCTAATAGCATTACTTTTGCCCATTTAGTGGTTTTTCCTTGTTTCTAAAACCACTTGATCATGATAGCAAAATAATGCTTCTGTTAAACTATTTTAGCATGTAATATCAAAAGCAGTATTTATCCAAGTATTGGAAGTAAAAAAGTAGCTTTTCTCCAAAGCATTCTATTATCTATATCTATAGTATCTAATACATAGCACTTCAGGATTAGCTTTAGTTTATCCATGTGTGTGTTTTCCTTTTCTCATCTCAAAAAGATGCATTGTCAGTTGTGTGTTTGGAGTGTGTCTTCAGCTGGGATTGTGTCACTGTAGGCTGGGCAGCCATTTTTGGAATTAAGCTCTTTCTAAAGTTCTAGGTCTATACTATGTGAAATTTATCTTAAAATAATGCTCCACAGGTGAAATATCCAAGTTTTTGACATGTGTTTCTGGCTTAAGCTATGATGAGAAGCCAAAGTACAAAGTGCTGAAGGAAATTCTGCTGGATGGACTGGAGTCAAGTGGAACTCACTATGATGGCCCTCTGAAATTTTCTGCTGCAGCACATTCACAAAACCACTGCACTGCTAAAACATCAAAAGTGAGTTCTGGCATTAATTCTGACATGTGTTTGATTGTTGCCTTTTCTTTTGTAGAAGAGGAAATAGTTCAAGATCTCAAAATGAGACTGACACAGCAGTTCTTTTGCCTTAAATACACCATGTTTGTTAATTCCTGTTTCCCCTGGCTTTGCTAAAAAGTGGGATGTCAACCCTTAAGGAGGAAGAACTGTCATGAGTCCTTTTGACCTGCAGCCTCTCACTTCAAAGCAGTAGGTCTGTGGAGAACGATTTACTTTCAGGATAATGGGGAAGTCAAGGACTTTGTTCACTAACATCTTGAAGATGAGCATGAATGCCAGGTTTTCCCTTCAGTCCAGATTAAAAGCAGTTACCTTTACTAGTGAAAGCACTTAATTCATATTCTCCCTTTCAGGCTGTGTTTTTTCATTTGCCTTTACACTCCTGCAGCCCCTAATACAGAGGAGGCATTACTCTGGTATGTAACTGCTGTTGGTGTGCTGTGCTATGTGGCACACTGACATAGAATTAAAAACCTGACAGCTATCATGGGGTATTTTCCTTGGGTACTTTGAAGTCTGAAATCATGGTTAATAAAGCTATGTTTTGGTAAGTGGAGCTTGAGGTAATTAGCAAGACTTACTGGACTTGCTGTGTAATGTCAGTTCCCTCATCCCTCTGCCTTGAAGCTTCCTGTGTGCAAAAGCTGTTTGGGTCTGCAGTGCATGTGCAGTAAGGTAGGGTCAGGGTACTGCTCGTTTGTAGTATTTCTGGTGAACTTTTGGACCATCACAAGTGTATGTGAGCCAAGAATGCAGGATGCAAACTAATGTGACTGATAGGCTGCTAGATGAATGGTGATTCAAGTATCAGTGCACAGATGGTTCTGATTTGCTGAGTTTTGTAGCTGCTGCAACTGAAGACATAAAATATCCTTCTAGTCATAAATTAGCTCTTTGGAAGCAAAACCTTGGCACCAGAGCTTTACAACCTTCAATTAGTAGGGAAAGAAGTATTTGAATGACTGTGGTATTGACATCTGTAGGCCTGCATAGTAATCATTCCTAATAGAAGAGAATATCTGTTTGAGGGGGTTTTGCATGGCTAATTAACCACCAGTGAGAATATGTAATTTTTTCATGATCTCCTGATTGTCACCTTTCTCTCATGATACAATTACATTTTATTGTAGCAAGTGCCTCACAAACCAATTGTCAGCACTATTTACGTATTATGGAAGGCAGAACAAAAGTTCATGTTTAATAAAAAGGCACTGGGTTTTGATCTTTGTAATTACAGATACTTATTTTAGCAATTTTATTGATTTTTTTCTGCTTTTATAACTACTTTTTTTTTTTCCCTTTTTTCTTCTAACAATACCAAAAGCAATTTCAGCATTTCTCTTGTTATGATGGTGACCACTTTGTCCTTGCTAATTTGAGGTGCTGTTTTTAAGTTGGGTACTGTTCTCTGAGCTGAAAGATCAGGTAGCTGTTAACCAAGCTCCAGTTGATCTTCTTGGATCTCTGGTTCTCAAGAGTTTTTGATTTCTTGGAGTCAGATACTGAATAGTCAAATCTATTTTCTTATTATTGCCTTGAGATTTGATGGTGTGCTGGTACAGTGGATGATCCTGACCTTCTGGGCTGTAAAAGCTTATGTAGTACCTCCTGTTTGCAAGTGTGCAACCCCACTGAAAAATCCACTGGTGAGGAGCATCAGGTATCACCCCTCTTGTGCTATGCAGAATGGGTTCTGATGGCCAAGAGCAAGCAGAGAGAATGTTTGCTTGTTAGTAAATCTTGGCATCTGTCGCCACTTTTTCAGAGACATATCTGCTCTTGAGTGGCTTACTTCTCAGGACAATAAGAATACTAAGCACTGCTCCAATGATCACCTATTTTTTAATTCAGTATGTTTCTTCAGTGGCTTCTGCTGCTTATATCCATAATTTTCCTGTAATATTCACTATTAAACTGCTGCAGAAAAATGTCTAGGGTTAGGAAAGGACTTAAGGAGCACTTAAAAACAAGGAGTGAGAGCAGGTAATGGAACTTTCTCTAAATTTATTGATATTTTCAGAAAATCCATTTTTCCCTTCTGTAGTTATTGGCTGTGGAGGATGTTCAGGGCCTGGTGATGACAGGCAGGCACTTCCCACTGCATCCCCTGACAGCACTGTCTGTAGTTATCCTAGGCCTGGCTCTTTTCATCTCTGCATTCCCTTTCCACCTCTCTTTTTATTCACCAAACACTTCTGCCATTAAAGAGGCAACTTAAGAATAGTGGGAGCCACTCCAACCAACCCACTGTTTTCCTTACTTCACCTGCAGTGAAAGTACTAAGCACCAGGGCTGAGTGAAGCAGGGTAAGGCCAGTGACTACTTGCTAGGTTGTAGATTTCATGAGAGAAATAAATACCAATGTGTTTTTTTTGTTGTGGGTTTTTTTCTCTGTGTGTCTAATATACTAATTGATAGGTGTAAAATAAATATTTTCACAAGCAGCTCTTGTTGGGTGCACTTGGGTAACTTTTGGTGCAGCACTGAGCCTCACTGTGCATCTCTGTGTTCTGTCTAGAGGTGAACTGTTTGTTGCTCAGATACACCTTTATGTTTCTGAACTTAAATAATTGTCATAGTGATGGATTATATCCTCCAAAGGCGTTTTGGATTAAGTAATAGAGGAAGTGCCTCCTGACACTTTCAATGGTATGTAGCTTGTGCAGTTTCTCTCTCTGTTAAGTATTTACTCTGCAGTATGAGAGAAGCTCTTTAGCTGCTGCATAGAGGGCCCCATGCAAACGTTAGTTCCTAGTGTTCCAGAAGTACCAAAGGCATGTGGCATACAGCCTGTGTTCTGCCTCTGTTTGTCTTCCAAGCTACAAAAGTCAACACCAGGCACTATTTGATACTTGGTGCTTAGAGCAGCACTGGGGAAAACATATTATCTCATGCAACTCTTCACTCTGTACTCCTCCCATTTATATTTTAGAAGACTGTAAAAGAATATAAGCCTTAGATTAGGTACCCAAGTCAGAAGACTTGATGACTCCAGAGAGTTTTGCATTTGACTCCATCCAGTGCTATGAAATGCATTTGGCTCCACTTGTTAAGGAAACAGTGACTTACTGGCATCACTTCCCATAAAGGTTGTTAGTGAATGTTTTGAAATCTACGACTAGTGTTTAGTTCACAGCACACCTCCCAAATACAACAGAGCTCTAACTTTAAACTGCTTGAGGATGACATTTATTGATAAGTAAAATGCTGAAAACAATTCTTTTGTGCAAGGTAAAAGGTTACTCTCATTCTGAAGGTGGAACACTTCTCTTTTTGAAATATGGTACAAAGCTCTTCACTTTACATCAACAGGTTCGCTTACCCAAGTCGATGCCAAAACCAGTTCAGCAGAAACAAAACCAGATGAGAGGTGAAGAATTCAGCTGTCAAACCCCAGCCTGTACAGGAGCAGTAGGCAAACAACTCCATGAAGAAAAGCCAAGTAAACAGAACAGGAGGCTTCACCCCATAGAGCCTCAGCAGGTGAGGATTTGAGCTTTTCAGTAATACATAGTCTCTCCTGGGAGTTTATCTGCTCTGTTAGTTCAACGACCACCTTTTGCGGGGGTAGGCAAGGAAGTGCTTGCAGAAGGCCAAGTGCTTTGTCTCAAACTCCAGCTGTTGGCATATGCTTTCTGGCTTGTATTATTCCAGCTGTAAAACTTAGGTTTCTTGTAAGCCCAGGGTGTAAAGTGCAAGCAGGGCCTTTATCTGTCTTAAACCTGACAGGTCCAAGTACTGGAACGGTACCTGTGATAATTGTGAATGTTACTGAATTATTTTCAGCATTCAGAATTGCCATCTGTACATCAGCAAGTTAACTTCCCAAAGCCTTCACCCAAACCAGTGCAGCAGAAGCAAACCAAGGCGAGAGAGGAAGAACTCAACTGCCTCAGCAGGCCCCGTGTGCGGGTAACGCGCTGGCACCTCCCTGCCCACGAGAAGCCAGGTCAGCTCTACACTACACATCAGGATCCTGAGAGCCCAGCCAAGGTGAGGTTTTTGGTGTTACCTTAACACAGACAACTCCTTTGCATACATTTAGTTTAGGTTTCATCTGTAGAGTTGCTTGGTTATAACAACAGCAAACTATCCCCCCAGTTTTCTTCTGTTTGGAGGTACAGGGCTACACTGAATCCTGTGCACCAGTGTGCACATTAAAGTGTTGAGACACGAGTCTCCCTCTGCAGACCCTATTCAGTTCACTTCCTTTCCTATATAGTGAAAAACTTGAACTTCTTAAATTCTGACTTCTTAATCTGAGGATTTTAGTAGTTAACAAACCTCCACTATTTTCAGTAATTTACTGCATAAAAAAAGGTTGAGTTAATTTGTCTTGCTCTTGAACTGTACATGAAAAAAACAGATAAAAATCAAGGTTTTAGTAGAAAATACAGAATAAAGTACATCTTGGCAGTTACACTGTGCTCCTTTTCTGTGAGGTTTAAGTATATTTTAACAAAGAGATTCTACCCTGATTTGCTTTCACAGAGAAAAATAACTTGTTAAATGAGGGCAGTAAGCACAAAAAATGCAACTTTAAGGATTGCTTTATTATTAATCAAAAAATGCTTCAAGCAGTCTGCTTCACTGCTGGGAGACTCTGGTACAAGCTATGAGAATGAAGCAGACATGGTTGTACCTGAGAGGATCTGGTAGGAAAGCAGTGAGCAGAAGAATTTATGTAACTGTTTTTGTCTGAGAACAAGGCAGACAGGCTCTGAGAAGTCTTTGGAGCCCTGGCACGACTCAAAGTAACACACAGACCTCTGTAATATGAAGATACTCCAGTGCTACTTCCTAGTCCTCAAATCCAAATATTAGGGGGAAAAAATAAAGTAGCAAATCTGTCCCATGAATCTCCTCCCTCTATTTTGTATAAGGCTACTGTAGTCCTAAGAAAGAAGCAGATACTGAACACACAAGTTTCCAATGTGATACAAGAAAAAAAGAGCTGGTGCAATGTCCTGCTTACTTGACCAGCAAGTGCCCAGGGGGGAGTGTAGATCCCTACACCACAGAGTAACAAGATTTGTTTCCATCCTTTTTGTGGGAAGAAGTATGTTTTTACAGAAAAGAGACCAATCACTGGCCTAGGATTTAGAGTGTATTTGTGTTTTGTTTTAGTCTTTAAAAGAAAAGCTGCTATTCCAATACAATAAAAAATGCTGCATCTACATAATATAGTTCTGTGGCACTCACTGAATATTATGCATAATAGGGAGAGTTAAAATGATGTCAGATAACATTTGAGATCTTCAAATGAGAAACTGGAGAAGGAAGAAAGGCAGGATTGTCTTCGTTTCATTCTGCAGACTTCATCTCAGTTCCTTTCACATAATTTAGGAGATTGGTAAATGAAAGGTAAGAAATTTTAGAGTACTGAGGTTATGAAAATTCAGGAGAACTCCTCAGGGACAAGGTGGGAAAACAAAGAGTTGCTGATGTGGGAACTGGATTAGTGAGAGGCTGTCAAAGAACTCCCCAGAGAGCAATCCCAAACACTTGGCTGAGGCAACTGCCTGGAGTAGTTAACTGCAGACACCTTGCTCTAACTCAGACACAGAACTGGGCTGGCCAGTACCAGAGGAGGCAGTGAACAGTCTGAATGCAGAACTGGAAGGGAAAATTCTCTTCTTTTGGGAAGTACATTCTCAAAAACATCCCAGAGCTGGGACAATGAAAGAATGAGGGGGTCAGTTTTGTAAGGTGTTGCTGGGAAGCAGTTACAGTCTAGGTGTTGATTAAACCAAGGAACAAGATGGTGAATCAAATAAAGATGGAGAATCAAACTCTGGAGTCACATCTAGGATTTCCAGGATACACCTTTATTAACAGGAACACTGTAAAGATTTAACATACTAACATTTTTTGGAAACAAGATCCAGAAAAATTTCAACTGTTGCCAGTAATACATACAGAGCCTCTCTCTTTAGGTGTTTAATCCTACCTGCTGTTACACACTTAATGTACAATAGAGTTGCTGCTAGAAGTTCCAGAGTTGAGTCTTGGTAAGAAATGTATATTGCTTTCTCTTGGGTCACTTAAATACCTAGATGCCACCTCTGGCAACTTTGCTTCTTCAATTCACATCTCAATTATTCAATATGAAGTTTATTAATATTTTTCCCCCCTTCAGAAAGACAGTGCAGAAGAATTACCACCCTTTGACTCCCAAGAAATGCTCTCCAAATGGAAAATGAAACGTTATCAGTTAACTACAGAACATCCAGTAGCACTGCAAGAAACTGGTTCTGATATCACTCGTCTTTCTGCATCTGTTATCCTCAGGCTTGCATTTGCTGACAAAACATACCCCTACAGTGTGGCTGTACTTGTACTTCTGCTACTGATATTACTTTCCTTGTATTATCTTTGATATCACTAATTCAGGGTCTTTGCTGTAAAGTGCAGCAGTGTTCCCATCGCAGAGTCCTTTTTTCCCCTCAGAGTTTCTTCATTGAATATTTCAGTGTCAGTGGCTTGAAAAAATTTACATAATACTGTCAATACCTACATTTTACAGGTGAGTTCTCTTAGCCTTTCTAAACTTGCACTTAATAGTTGTGTGTGCACTTAAATTCTTTATACAAGTGTTTTGTGTTTTAAGTGTTGGGAATTCTTTTTCTTTTTAAACTGGACCTTGCTACAGCAACATTAAAAAAAGTATAATTAAATACAATGGTCATGATACTTACTCTGAAAGTACTATGTTTAACTGGTGTGTAGCCATCTTTATACTGCTTCACAAAACCTTTCTATCAATACTGATGCATTAAAGACAGGAGAATCAGAAGTTTCCTTCTCTTTATTCTAAAAGATAGCAGCCACAATTCTATTTTACACCTGCCTTTGTTACAGTTTTTGCCTGTGTCTAAGCTTCCACACACTATTTAGTTCAATTAACTCATTTTCAGTGGATTTTCTTACCTTATTGCAATATGGACATTCACCAAAGATGACATTAAAACTCTGTCTGCTAGAAGGAAGACCTTGTAGCCACTGCAACACAAGGAAGTGGATTAAAGTTCACATTTGTTTCATATAAATTTAATAATTCTCTATTACCAGGGGTTTTTTCCAAACAGTTAGCTTGAGCAATATTTGTCATGGTGCAGATGAAGTCAGAGTGTGTAAGCAAGAAAGGAGGCAGGTTCCCATTCACGTGGAGCTGATGTACAAGCTGTAGGTTAGAAACAAGAGGAAGTAGAGTGGCTGTTGTAGCACTTCTGAAAACGACTGTGCTTGGTTTGAACTGTAAGTGGGCAGTGCTTACTTTCTGGGAAGAGCATAGTTAGTCTCCTTACCTGATAGAGGCAGGCCTGGTGAAAGGGCTGCCCACAGCGTGGGTCGTCGCACACGTGCTCTGGTGCGGCCCCGGCCAGGCGGTAGGCGTAGCAGATTCCACACTCCTTGGCAAACTCCTGCAAGCAACAAGGTTTAGCTTACAGTGCAACTGGAAGGAAGAAATAGAGCAGGCAACACAGGAAACAGGTTCACCTGGGCCTTACCTTTTTCATTTTTTATTGCTTAGAATTACCAGTTTAGCCTTCAGTACACATGTGTGCACCACTCTGGTGTTGGGATAGATGTACACCATGCTACTAGCTTACATTTTATCCTCATTCAATTATGTCTATTTTGACAAGACCATTCATACACTTGGGCCCTATTATTTCTTTTTTCTTAACCACAGTGATTTGGCATGAAATCTGGAGGGTAGACACAAGACTTCCATCAGATAGCAATTTAAAATCTCACCAGTGAAGGCAAAACTAGTAATCCAGTCTTACAGCATTGTCAGAAATTAATTCAAGGTTGTTTGAAATGCACCAGTATTTGGATGGCCTCTTGTTCCCTCTAAGCAGCTCTACCTAATTAGAACTTAAGTCATCAACATCCATAACAGAATGTTTGGATTTTCCACATCTCATTAGCTACTCTGGAACTCCCTCTTTCCCTTTTTAATGGTGAAGCCTGTTATTAATCGCATTATTGCCATGAAGGCCACAGGAAACTCTGCACCTCTAATCAAAGGTTAACAAGCTCTGACAATTGTTGCTTGAAGTTCAGAAGTCCCTATGACAATACATTAATCCAATTACCTCTCTTCTAAGTCTCTTATTTTTGCTGACAGTTATAAAGTGACCATTTAAATTTTACTACTTCAGAATAACAACTAATGATTAAAAAAACAACAACTTACACTTTTTTCTAGCACAGCACGTGATGGAAAATCAATGTCTAAAAGGTCTTTCAGGTTTTGTAACAAACTGAGATCTGGATCCCTGCAGGTGGGATAGAGAGGAAAAAAAATTCAATGCTAGGAATGGCAAATACCATTTCTGTACCCAGCCCACATTAGTAACAATGCTTACCATAAGTGCATATTGTTGTTCAGCTTAGTTCTTAAAGGGTTAACCACTGCAAACAACATAAATAATTACATCACCTTTAGGATCCACTTCATCCACCCCCCTATTTAACCTTTCATGTTTCATTTAACCTCTCATGTTTCAGTTCTGGAGGGGAAGGTATTTCTAGAGAAGGGCTTGGTATTTTATTTAAAGAACCAAACTCAGTGACTGCTTTTAGCTTTTAGATTGGGTTACTTCATTATACTAATATTTAAAATATAAGGGTGAAGATATGATTGTAGTGACCTTAAGAAGTTGGTTACAAGGTGTGTTATGTGTGTGAACAGATTTAAGTATTTCCAAAAGACATACAGAGTACTTTTTAATTAAAACAAAAACACAAAAAAACCACAACAAAATGATATTCAGATGTTAGTAGGGTTGGGTAATCTGCAGGAGACAGGGTTCCCTTGAATCTGTTATGAAAGCACTGGAACAGTGTCCCTCACAGCACAGAGCAGCATGCTGTGGACTGAGGCTGTTTAGAACACCAGCAGCTGCTGTATACATCTCTGCATATTCAGCTTAATTCAGCTTAATTCCTGGCTCTGAGCTCACACTAGTACCTGCTCCCCAGAGCCCAGAGAGCTGCCTTACCATGATCTGCTCCAAGAAAGTAACACTCTGGGAGCATGGCTGGGTGCCGGGGATCCACCTCTATGTTCACTGACGTGTTGCTTCCTGCAATGAGAAAGCAAGAAAGTGATCAGGAAAGCTTTGCTTTGCACTCAGGTATTTTAGAAAGGTTGATGTTTCTGCTTTCAAAGAGCCATTTCAAATAGATTAATTCAGACTGGTTTTCATTATAATAGTGAAAAAGTTGGTATGTTGTACAATTAATTTGGATAGCTATTGGCATATATTAAATATTTACATTTCGGTGGATTGCAATTAAAAACAGCCAATCAAAAAAGACTGCCAGTCTTGTGGTTTTTTCAGACTTGCCTTAACCTTAACACACTTAATTCTGAATAATCAGACTCAAGCTAGATGATACAATCCATTTGAAATCTCAGTGAAAATTTAAAGATATGTAATTGTTATTAGTTCCTCATTATCTTTTACAGTCAAAAATTGAAACTTTGGTGCATTGTACCATCTATCTATCTATCTATCTATCTATCTATCTATCTATCTATCTATCTACTTCTATATGCACACACATTGAGATCTTTAAATGCCAAACATCAGCACTTGAGGAAATGTTTCAGATAGTTAATACTGTAAAGGCCTAATTTCCTCTCTTTTTTCTTTGCCATTTTCATCTGCCTTTTAATCCCCTTCTGACTGCACTGTGATATTAATTTTATTCTTCCAGGACAGGATCAATCTCAATTAATAGTCTATTAAAAAAATCTGGAATTTGTGACTGAGATGACAGCTTTATCAAAGGTGATTTTATACAGATACCTATTTCTCTAGAATTCCCGTGCAGGTCCTCACTTTGACAATTATATGCCCATAATTTACAAACACCAACTACTTTTCCTGCAGAAACTTTCATTTTATGTAATTCTGTTGTAATTCACTTCCTAAACAGGTTCAGCATTCTGTGGCAGATCTTTTAATACACAAAGTATGGGAGTTGTGTCTTTCCAGTTTGAAATGCTACCTTTCAGTTTCCTGATGCTACCATGCACTGGGAATAGATAAACAAAGAAACAGCACCTGACTTTCACTTCTCAAATCCACTGTATTCCTTCACCTCTTGCTGTACCTATTGCAATTCTCCTGGTTGTAGCACTCCGTGTGGGATTTTCAGGCTCCAGCACCCATGTCTTCTCATCAATCTCATCCATGGCATCCCAGAATTCTTTAAGTGATTCTAATGCTGCCAGGAACTGTTTGTAAATGTCTATTAAGGAGTTCTAAGGAAAGAAGAAATGTAAACAAATCTCATATAGCTTCCACCTACAGCCTTACAAAGTATTTAGAAAGCACACCAGAAATGGTAAAATCTCATATCCAACTGTTATGGTGGTAGAGCAAACCTGAACCTCACAGGCTGAAACCAAATCAACAAAAGAACAGTTGTATGCTGAGTACAAGTGAATTCTCTAATCCTGGTAGTTCTAACCTTCTGTGATACCCCTCCATTATACCTGATTTGACAGCTGTTTATACTCCTTTTCAGGAAGCTTTTCTGAAAGCTGGCAACAACTACTCATTTGCATTTTTGCTTGTAATAAACTACTAAAAAATAAAAAGTCATGATTCAAACCTCTGTCTGATATTTTTGGTAGCACTATTGTGTTTAGAGACAAATACAGACACACAGACACCCACATCTCTAAAGCAGCTCTAAGAAAAAGATGCTAAGAAACATAACCCAACAATGCCATAATTATCTCAAAATTAAGCAGTGTAAAACCAGGTACTTAACATTAGATATCAAGCCATGTAAATACAGCAAGAGATAGAGAAACCATCTAATAATCAGAGGATTACACTCATGGGATTTCAATATTTGAGTGTGGATTAGTGCGGAATCAGAAAAATCTTTAATTATACAGGACAGTATACAGAACAGCAAAGCAAAAAGAAGTAATGTTAGAATCATCCAGACTTCTTCAAGGGGAGAAAACACTCAGCCATCACTTGAAACCCTTCCAGATGCACATGCCCAGAGGGAATAAACCATGGCTGTAAGGAACAAAAGGAGCTGGAGAGCTCTGTTTGCAGTAGTGCCCCACAGCAGCTTTGAGCCAGTGGAGGAACTGGGCAGTAACAAGCAAAGCAGGAGCTGTCAGGATGTGGCTTCTTTATGGGGACAGGGGAAGCTACAGCAGGAAAAGACCAAAGGGCATCGAGACTCCACACAAAGGTGGCAGTGAAGGGAGACCCAGGGTGGGGGGAGTGTTTGGGAGACAAAACTCTGCTCAGACAACTTGTTTTCTCAAACTGTGACCAAGAATCTTGAGAGTAGAGAACGAGGAATCACCTGGGAGCACCAAGGGGTGTTTGGAAATGTTTTCCACAGAACACAGCTGAACAGTGCACAAGTGAAAAGCAGGGAGGACAGAACTAACAGGACTGCTCCAGAGTGCATTTTGAAAGTAGAAAAGGTGCAACAAGGGCCAGATTCCAGAAACCTTGGCCTGGGAACAAGGTCCCAAGTTCAAAAAGAAAAAGCAAATTAAATGTTCAGTTCTTAAAGTGGTATATTTCCATAAATAACACTAAATCCATATGGAATGGTTTCCTTTAATCTTCAGTAGTCATGTTCTTCCTTCCTCACCTGAACAAAAAGCAGCAAATGATGTGAATGTTCTCAGATGAAGAAATACGATTTTTCTATGTAATAAGTTCTTCTATTTTACGCATAACATATTTTACAAAGAAACAGTGCAGCTAAGAAATAAAATGCTACATTTTTTCCTGCTGTTATTAAATTATATTAAAGTAGGAAAGCACTTAAGCAGANATATGCACACACATTGAGATCTTTAAATGCCAAACATCAGCACTTGAGGAAATGTTTCAGATAGTTAATACTGTAAAGGCCTAATTTCCTCTCTTTTTTCTTTGCCATTTTCATCTGCCTTTTAATCCCCTTCTGACTGCACTGTGATATTAATTTTATTCTTCCAGGACAGGATCAATCTCAATTAATATCACAGTGCAGTCAGAAGGGGATTAAAAGGCAGATGAAAATGGCAAAGAAAAAAGAGAGTGCTTATGTGAAAGATTNAGCACCCATGTCTTCTCATCAATCTCATCCATGGCATCCCAGAATTCTTTAAGTGATTCTAATGCTGCCAGGAACTGTTTGTAAATGTCTATTAAGGAGTTCTAAGGAAAGAAGAAATGTAAACAAATCTCATATAGCTTCCACCTACAGCCTTACAAAGTATTTAGAAAGCACACCAGAAATGGTAAAATCTCATATCCAACTGTTATGGTGGTAGAGCAAACCTGAACCTCACAGGCTGAAACCAAATCAACAAAAGAACAGTTGTATGCTGAGTACAAGTGAATTCTCTAATCCTGGTAGTTCTAACCTTCTGTGATACCCCTCCATTATACCTGATTTGACAGCTGTTTATACTCCTTTTCAGGAAGCTTTTCTGAAAGCTGGCAACAACTACTCATTTGCATTTTTGCTTGTAATAAACTACTAAAAAATAAAAAGTCATGATTCAAACCTCTGTCTGATATTTTTGGTAGCACTATTGTGTTTAGAGACAAATACAGACACACAGACACCCACATCTCTAAAGCAGCTCTAAGAAAAAGATGCTAAGAAACATAACCCAACAATGCCATAATTATCTCAAAATTAAGCAGTGTAAAACCAGGTACTTAACATTAGATATCAAGCCATGTAAATACAGCAAGAGATAGAGAAACCATCTAATAATCAGAGGATTACACTCATGGGATTTCAATATTTGAGTGTGGATTAGTGCGGAATCAGAAAAATCTTTAATTATACAGGACAGTATACAGAACAGCAAAGCAAAAAGAAGTAATGTTAGAATCATCCAGACTTCTTCAAGGGGAGAAAACACTCAGCCATCACTTGAAACCCTTCCAGATGCACATGCCCAGAGGGAATAAACCATGGCTGTAAGGAACAAAAGGAGCTGGAGAGCTCTGTTTGCAGTAGTGCCCCACAGCAGCTTTGAGCCAGTGGAGGAACTGGGCAGTAACAAGCAAAGCAGGAGCTGTCAGGATGTGGCTTCTTTATGGGGACAGGGGAAGCTACAGCAGGAAAAGACCAAAGGGCATCGAGACTCCACACAAAGGTGGCAGTGAAGGGAGACCCAGGGTGGGGGGAGTGTTTGGGAGACAAAACTCTGCTCAGACAACTTGTTTTCTCAAACTGTGACCAAGAATCTTGAGAGTAGAGAACGAGGAATCACCTGGGAGCACCAAGGGGTGTTTGGAAATGTTTTCCACAGAACACAGCTGAACAGTGCACAAGTGAAAAGCAGGGAGGACAGAACTAACAGGACTGCTCCAGAGTGCATTTTGAAAGTAGAAAAGGTGCAACAAGGGCCAGATTCCAGAAACCTTGGCCTGGGAACAAGGTCCCAAGTTCAAAAAGAAAAAGCAAATTAAATGTTCAGTTCTTAAAGTGGTATATTTCCATAAATAACACTAAATCCATATGGAATGGTTTCCTTTAATCTTCAGTAGTCATGTTCTTCCTTCCTCACCTGAACAAAAAGCAGCAAATGATGTGAATGTTCTCAGATGAAGAAATACGATTTTTCTATGTAATAAGTTCTTCTATTTTACGCATAACATATTTTACAAAGAAACAGTGCAGCTAAGAAATAAAATGCTACATTTTTTCCTGCTGTTATTAAATTATATTAAAGTAGGAAAGCACTTAAGCAGAAAAGTGTGAATACTGCCAATCTCAAAATGTAACGCTTATTATCTTTAAAAGCATTTTGTTACTTTTATAATACCTGAAGTGATATAATAGTGTCACTCACTTAACCACATCTTAGAGTATAATATCTTCATCTTAAGTACTATTATTTCCAGTATTTTAATAATTTTCACACAGTCCTGAAATGTGATCTTTTGTGCTCTGATGACACTTAAATTAATAGCATAATTTTCTGGTACTTGCAACAGTTGCTTTCCATTTTGATTTTTTACAATTTTCTATATCACATACAGATAAATCCCCTAATAATCATTTTTATCTTTATCTTCTGGGAATTCAAAGGGTTTCACTAGAAAAAAGAAACATCAAGGGATTATAACCCACAGATAAGTTTTAAAATCCAATTAATTTTAATACTAATTGTAATTTTTCAATGATGTTCCTTAAAAAGGTAGTTAAATCTTTTTTTTTTTTTAATGCACTGTTCATTTGATCTTATTTGCATGCTTCATTGATGTTGCCAGCTGTCTCCTGCTACATACATAAATGCATCTATAGCTATTTAAATCCATCACATGCTTGTCATGCAAACCATGAAAATTATAACACTCCTTTTTTGATTAACCAAATAATTTTTGGTCATCACCCAAGAATTTTAAAAGACACTGCTATTTTATTTTTTGTCTACACTACACCAAGGTTGTCACTGATAACATCCAGCAGCACAGACTCTTTGCTGGTCACCTTTGTACAAATGCATTTGAATTTGCATGTGGTTTGTCAGCTGTGCCATTGGCTGGCCTGACTCTGAAGAGCACCAGCAAACCCAAACTGGTTACTCCAGCCTCTGTAGCTGGTAGGTTTCCATGCTCAGAAAGCAAAACAGTCATTATAAAAACAATAAACACTCTGTCAGTTTAATCACAACAAAAGGGAGATGATATTTTTAGTGTACAATACAAACCTTGCATGTTATTTCTAACTGTTGAGGACACCTCCATCAGCTGCCCATACCAGCAGTGATGATGAGGGGAGTAAATACCAGAAAACCTTCAAGCAGTTTTTTGTGCAAGGTGATTCTAGAGCTGGCTGCTGTCAGCTGCTCTCCAGGGATGGGGCTGAGTCTGACTGCTCTGTCTTTTCCTGGATCTTCCCTCTTGCCCTGTTTGGAAGCTGAAGTGACACTGGCTTTACTCCAAGGCACCTTTCCCATTCCACATGATCTTTCAAAAAGCATGGAGTGGTAGAGCAACATGAACAGCTCCCTCAGCACTCATGGCTGCAGCCCATCAGGCTCCACAGATTTATTTGTGTTAAGTTTACCCAAGTGGTTTCTAAACCAATCCTCATCAATCAGTGGAAGAGTCTTCCTCCCTCCAAGCTTTCTCTCTTACTTCCAGGGTCTGGGATTCCCAAAGTGAAGACTGAAGCACAGAAGGCATTCAGTAGCTCCATCTTCTGAAAATGTGTTTGTAAAAACTGGATCAAATTGGTTATTCCAGAGGAAAACAATGTTAGACAACTTTGGCCCAAAAGTCACCTTTGTGCTGTCAGACCACCTGTGTCATTTCACCTTCATTTCAACTTTGCTGGGAGACAAAGGGCAAACTCTGGGGAGTAAAAACTCTGATATTCTGGACCTATGTGGTTCTGTCTGAGTCTCCTGTAGCTTTTGGTTTCCATTTCTATCTTTTTTTGCTACAATTCTTGCTAATATAGGATTTGCTTCTCCAAAATTAAAATAACTGCAAAGCCTCTTTATGAAAAAGGTAGAAAGTAAAAGGTAAAGTAGCCTAAACTGTAGGTGCTGATACATGTTTGCCATTATTAAACTGTATTTTATCTATGAATTCACCAAAGTGAACAATTGTTGGCTGGAGAAGGGATCACCTCTATCACCTAAATAATTTATGATTCTTTAGATTTGTTTGGAAACTGTTTTTCACAACCAGCAGTTTTAACAATTTTGCCCCTCCTTGGCACAAATCAAACTGAGACACAACACTCTGAAATCTTTATAAAGTGCCTTGTCAACCATCTCCATTTTTTGTATTTACAGACACATATAAAGCTGGTGTCTGTGAAGCTACTTTGCTAAGAAAAAGCACAACCACGATGCATTTTTCTGTGTTTTCACCAAAAAGAATCATCCCTACTCCTGTGCCTTCTGACTCTTGTATTACTGCTTCATTGTTGGCTGGCTGCACGACCTCATTAGTCATTAATTTCCACTCCCATGACCTTCATGTAGCCAAGCAGGTGAGCAGTGGTCAGTATAGAATATCCCCTGATGAGAGGGCAGCAGAATACAGTTACACTGAGCTGCAGAGCCATGCCCACAGTGTGAGCTAAAACGTGGAGACAGCACATTTATCTGGTTATTTGGGAAAATAACCCAACTAAAATAAGTAGATGTTCTTGCAGTTGTCATTGAGAAGTGCTCTGCGTTTATTTGGCACTTAGAGCAGCAGCAGCAGCAGCAGCATTGCCCTTGGTGCTGATTTCTTACTACTCTAAAATGTCTCCTCTGAGCCAGAATACACTGGCTGTTGCTGATCATGCTGTGAGACACCTGCACTGGCTACTGGGCTTGTCATGACGCACAAAACCCTACCATCTTCAGCTTGACATTGTGCAAGTTATAATTATTCATCCAAATGAATATGTCAGAGCAGCAGCAGCAGACCTCTCATCAGAGCAAAAGAAAAATACATCAAAACATTATCAACCCAGCAGGAAGACAGGGACCATAAGGAAAATTACCCATTTTTAATATGGATGCCATAAAGCCATGCCTGTTATTATACAGAGGGGAACAAAAAAAAAACCAACCAAAAAAAAAAGTAAAATACACCACACACACACACACACACACAC
>VYZU01034939.1:0-24019 GCA_013401355.1 Ceyx cyanopectus
TCTGAAGCTTTTTTCTTTAAAACAGAAGATATTTTAACTATCACTATGAATCATTTTATTCCATACATAACAGTAATAGGTAATGTTACCTTGCCATTAAACTTAGACAGATGCAATATCTAATATCTGATACTACTTGATAATTTTAGGACTAAAGGTATGTGTTAAGTAATAAGAGTAAATTATTACTATTAAAATCTTGCTAGTAGTATTTCAAGTAACTGTTTGAGGTGCTCAGTCATCAGAGTTGGGAACAGAAATGGTTCTAATAAATGTAACTGCAAGGAATCAGTTTTTTTTATCTTTTTCTGAGAAACTGAATTTGATTCTAGCAAGTTTGAGTTAGATAATGTTCTGAGAGGCCATCGGGAATACATCCCAATTTGTCCTGCAAAACTGGCTAATGTGCATTTACAAAATGCACAATCAGATCTGAAAAGATCCACACATCCAAGGGTAGAGTGGCTAGCACTCAATGGTACATGTATTATTTATGGGCTCCATTTGGCTCTTCATCTGTGGAGATGTTGTGTGTTATTCTGGACTGATACCTCTGGAGCATCTAGTTCCCTCCATGTGCAGAACAGCAGTGTTGGGGGAGAACATCCTTAATTTTTACAGGATCAAGGGAGAAATTAGGAATATAATGAGGTATTTGACCTGAGTAACGAGGGGCAGTCTGGTCCAAATTGGATTAAATTTCTCATCAGAGAGAGTGTTTCTGTAGAAAAAATGAAGCCCTGTGCATTAGAGGCCTGGTCCAGTCAGTCCTTCCAGGTATTGCAGGGGATTTATGGTGTGATCTCTGTGGTTTTGTACTGTGGTGGCATCAAGCTAGTAGTCAGCCCCCAACAGCTGCTTGACCTGGGCTGCTTTGTTCTGCTTTTCATTCACTTCAAGCTCTAAGATGTCATGAAGTCACAGCCTTTTTCTCATGCCAAATGTTTCTTCTTAGTCAAGTGTGTCCTCAGAAATCCTGTCCTGTCAATAAGCTATTTAATGACCCTAAAGACTACTTGAGAACCCCAAATAATAGGTATGCCTTTGATTTAATGTAATTAAAAAAATGCATGTAAATGACTTTTCCTCAGTCTCATGCCTTATGTTGAAGCTGGACTTAAATACTGTTTAGAGGTGAGGAAATGGGATGGAAAATTCTGCAATCCTTTTTACTGTCACTGGCATTCTGCCAAACAAAAAGCCCAAAGCCAAATACTCATTTTAAACAATATTTTGTTTGGAAAAAAAAGATGCTTTAAGCAAATTAATTCAGTTTAACTCTGGAACACTTTAACAGTGTGTGGCTGCTGCTGTTGATTAGAATAAATATTGTGCTTTTGAAGCATAATAGTCTTGTCTGTACCAACACACAGTTAATATACACTTAAAGATGGAGTGGAGTGACTCCAGTACTAAGAAACTTTAACTGTTGAGGTGCCAGCATTATTGTAAAGCTTTCAATCTCTCCCTCTGATTTTACTCTGTGACTGTGATTTATTTCTGAGAACTTCATTCAACATTTCTTTGGATTCATCAGAAGCCATATCCAGAAATTGCATTTAAGAGGGCAAAAACATCTCGGAGCAAAACTACCTTCTCATCTACTCTGTACAGAGGGCAGGTCAGATCTCTTTGATTTTCACCAGCACTTGGCAGAGTTGCCTCTGACACAGGCTGATGTTTGACATACAATTGATGATGTTTGACATACAAATGTGCTTCATCATGTCTTCTAGGGAGACAATCTTACATCATGAGGATGTAATATCATTTTCAGAAGCTTTTTCACTAGGAAAGGTTTTAAGAAGAGGGAGGAGAGCATTTTTACTGTGCAACTGCATGTAGAAATGAATGTGAGGTATGACCTGTGGTGATCCTGCTTTCCTTCTTGGCCTGGACACAGCTGGACTCCTGCTCTGGATCCTTGCCCTTGGACACCCACCTAGAACAGTACCCACCTGTGGGCTGAAATCCTGAGTTTGATGGCTTTCTGTGCCCCCTTCCTAAGCTTTTCTCACTCCATTTGGGTATGAAATGACTAATTTGATCTGCCTTACACATCACTCTGTAAATCATGCTCTAAAATAATTATTCACTGAGGTCAAGCATTTTTGCCCCAGACAGGGTCAGACTCTCCCCTCTGCTGCAACTTAAATAGAGCAATGAAAACAGCAATGTCAATGCCTCTTACCTCTAGCAGGTAATTAATATCCAGCTCCAAAACACATCTGAAAGGAAGATCCCTTTCTTTATTTTTTTCCTTACTCCCATTAAATTTTCCATATGAATATTAATACCATAAACTGCACTCAGAGCACCAGATCTCAGCAGCAGGCCCACCACTGTAACTGGGCAGCTGCAAATGTCCTTTTCACTGCTCTGAAGAGAGAAGGTTGATGATTTGATATACACAGCACATCCTGCAAGGGTTTTAGGCTCTTTCTGAGGCTCATTTAGCTGCCCCTTCCCCTGCTCCCATCACCAGATTGGTCAGCTGTGACTTATAGGTGCTTTGGTGGAAATTGTTAATTGCCATGGAAGGAAAATGAGGACAACTTTCTTCTGTTCCTGGAGAATATGGAACAGGAAGGCAAATGAAATAATCTGCTGCAGGATGAACTGCAGTTCAGGTTTTGTTTCAGTATTATAGTAGAAATATGTCCAAATTCCATTTTAGAAATGAAATTATTTGTGATCTTTCAGAACAGAAGGTGCAAATGTAATGTTAATTTGGGACAGGGGTTTGGTGCCTTTGTGTAAATATCCTTGTGACTTAAATCTAGTGCAAGTGAAAAACCTCTTTTTGAACATGGGATGTGTGGAACATGCTGATTTACTGCATGTATTGGGTTAAAAAGTTTTTTCCATAATTGGGCAAAAGCACTTTAAGGGCATTTTTGCAGGAGACTTAGGTGGTGAGCTGAGGATCCCATACAGCCAGTGATGCTGTCAGGACAAAGTAGGGCTCTTGTCTCAAAGGGATTGATTGATTGATAGCTATTGCATGGAAATAGTTATTTTTAGAAATTCAAATTAGTTTCCATTAAATCCACTGCTTTTAATTATATTGAAAAAAAAATAGATTTAGTGCAATTGAACTCTTAATGTGAGATTTAATAAGGTGAGTATGGAAACTCGGAAACAGTGAAAAATGCAATTTGCTTTAAAACTTTTCTGTTGTTCTGATTGGAATAGACTCCTTTGGAAATTCAGGTGAACAGTTTGACCAATCCTAATTTATATCTTTAAATGACCAAGATTGCAAAATAATTTCTAAGGTAATTTAAAAAGTATTCATGTTCCTTTGGCATTCCGATTTTTTTTAATAAATATTAAAATGTGGGTTAAAAAAACCCAACAAATTTTGAAATATAAATATGATAAAGTTCTTTCTTTTTCTAATTAAAAGGGGGACTAAAATGACAAAGGCTGGTGATGCTTCCTACTTGAAATGGCAGAACTGAAAGGGTTTATCAGAAGATGCAGCATCATCTAGTGACTGAATACAGTGAGAAAAGGCCTTGACTTATGGGCTAGCAAACACAGCACAGAGGCAGTGTGTGAAACTATTTAAGAACAGTGAAAAGTGTGCAGTAGGTGTAAAGAGCAGTTTATTTTAGGAACAGAGAAGGTGAGAAAATTCATTTAGCAAATCCCAAAAAGAATCTTGTGCTGTCAAGCAGAACAAACCTGGTAAACACTCCATACTTCTAGACTTTTTAATTTATAAAAATGTATGCAGTGCTCCAGGCACACTTCTAATCCTCTTTTTTTTTTAGCACGTGTAAGTTGACCTGGTGTCAGCATCTACAAGCCTGTTTAGAAATGGGAGAAGTCATCAGCACTTCAGACTCAGGTCCTGCAGCTTTTCTCTTCTCCATTAAAAATCCATATATCATGTAAACTTCTTGTACATTGCAATTCCCTGGTACCTAGACACTCATCACATAAAACTTCAGGTTGAATCATCTTTGATTTTAAGAACACTCTCCAATTGTCTTCTATTTTTCATACAGTTGTAACTATTAAATAGTGGATGGAGTTATGGGCAGTCACTGGAGAGTGTTAACTTCTCTTTTTTATTCTCAATGCAAGTCCTGATGTGCAAGAAATCACAATAATCGTAGCTCAACTGGAGTGTCATCAATTTCCTGACAAAACAGTTGGGAAGGATACATGCTCTAGTTTAGGGAGATTTTAATGAAAAATGATCTAGCAAGAGCAATTTCTCTTCTATAATGAGGGAACTTTCAGTTTCCATTGATCTCAGCTGCAGACGTAGCACACAAGGATCTTGTAAGGAAGGAGATTTAAAGCATTAAGCTTAAGTTGACATTTTCTCTCTTAAATTTAGCTGTAACTTGTCACCCTATTTATACACTTCACAAAGCACTAGGCAGCTTTGCATGAGACTATTCCCAGTAGGAGATCATAGAAGCCTCCATCTTCCAAATCCTCTGTCTTACTCAAATAACAAAAGATGCAGTGTTTAAAAACAATTTTCTACTTGAGCATCCTTCAGTTGCTTTCAGTTGTGGCTAAAATCACTGAACTTATGACAGTTC
The DNA here is from genome assembly GCA_013401355.1 of Ceyx cyanopectus. NCBI lineage: Eukaryota > Metazoa > Chordata > Aves > Coraciiformes > Alcedinidae > Ceyx > Ceyx cyanopectus. The sequence continues at coordinate 4,566 of VYZU01034939.1, forward strand.
TTTCTCAGTTCCTCATCATCCAGAGTGATCCTGTTATGCCTATTAAGTTTCTTTCAAGCCCTGGTTTGTAGAAAATATATTAAAATATCTTTTCCTAAGGTGCTGCATGATGGCCAAGAAAAAAGAGTGGGTGTGAATGATTATGGTCTGACTAGTAAATAGTGCAAAAAATGTCTGTTTGCTTGCTCACATCCATTTCATTGCTCATAATAATTGTAATGGTTAATTGAAAGGGGAGATACTGAAACCATCCTTGCTATTCAAGAGTCAGGAGGTGCTGTAAAGTCTAAACAGAGACAAAATAGCAGTTGCAGGCAAATCCACCAGGACAATGTGGAATATGCTGGAAAAGGCTACTGTGCACTAAAGAAATATGGAAAAACTGGAAAAAGAGCTTTCCATCTAATCATGGTAATTAGAAAGTATCTACTTGTGTAATACTTCCTAGATTTCCTAAAGATAGCAGGGGAAAGGAACCCCCTGTGAAACCATGAAAATGAGAATAATTGGGGCAAGGTGGGAAAAGGAACAATAAAATATATGCACATGAGAATATCACAATGTGGGAGATTTGGTGTAGGCTTTTATCTGTTGATTTAAGAGTATTCTAAAGGGAGTTCTGCAGAGAAAAGATAATATCAAAGGGAAATTGAAGGAGGAAAAAAATCTGTCACTTGATTTAATTTGTAGTAAACACGGCCATTATGTTTAAACCCCAAAGAAAGCAAGAAAAAGGGATTTCTTTTTCTTGTCATATAGTTCCAGAGCAAATCCAAAAGATTTTTTATAGGCACTGTGCTCAAGGCACCCAACCCAGATGAAATACCATCCAAATAGCACTGGGCAGTTGATACTGGGATGCACAATAGATAACCAGGCTACAAATGATGGATTCACTTTTGGCTCTGAAAGACCAGAATGGAAAAGAACCTTAGTATAATATCACCTAAGAATATTGAGAATTGATCTTGCATAGAAAAAGACTGAAATAAATTGGAGGGGCTACACCCTGGTAGGTTTTTCAGCACATTAGGTGTCTTCTCCAAGTCTTGGCAGGCTTCTTGAAACCAAAAGACCACTTTTACATTGCTTTTTCTGATTATTTCTTCCTATTTACCTTCCATTATGTCATGTGGTTATAAAGTGAATGAGCTGGGATGGCAGCCTGGGGCTGGAGTGATGTGGGACAGAGCAGCACTGCTCCTGAACATGAGCAAAGATGGAGGAATTGAATGGAGAATGAATAACCTCAGACTGAACTAGACCAAATTTCAGTTGTAGCATTTTATTTTGGAAATCCATTAACCTCACAGATGTTAATGTACTGAAATCTCCATGTAAGCACAGAGTTCAGAGCTCTTAGAAATGTTGAACTGTGTCAGCAGGTTCTGTTAGGGTTGTAATAAAAGATGAATTTGCCTAAAACATTTTCTGACAGTCACCCTTGTGACAAGGAGGCCAAAAAATGAAATGCAGTGATTTAAAGCACATTTCTGCTGGTTCCATCTCTAATTGTTTTGGTTTAGTTGGTTGGTTGGTTGGTTTTGTTGTGGGTGGTTTGTTGGGTTTGTTTGTTCCTTTTTAGCCCACTGGTAGCACTCGAACATATCCTAGAAATGTACAGGACACATTATTTGCTTTTTTTGTACATCAAGAACTATGGCAACCATAGAGAAAATCAGTGCAAAATCAGGATAACAAAAAAAAAAATAAGCATATAAATAAGATTTCATCATTCCATTCCAAGTGATCATGTGATGTCTTCTAATATTGGATAGACAGTGGATAAACAGATGGAATATTGATCATAAAAAGTGCATTGTCTCTTGTCTGCTGAGAGGACATTTCCACTAAAGTAGCTGGGGAAGCTTTCTGAAATGCCTTGAGAGGTTGGTTGGAAGATGCTGTGCCTCTCCTAAAGCAATCTGTGGAGTTACTGAATCAGGTATTCACATTAGTGGTAGATGGTTTCTGTTGTACTGTTTTCATTAAGAAGCTTGCAAAAGAGCTTAAAGACCTTGTAGAGAAAAGTAATTTAAAAGTAAAACTTCCATGAGGCATGATGACCACACTGCAATGCTCATGTTTTTATGAATCCTTACTGAAGCTTTCCATTACCTCATTGAGGACTCAGTATTGAAATCAGGTTTCCTTTTAAAAACCAAAATAGAATTCTATATTTTCAATATTCAGAAAAACAGTATTTCTACTTGTGCCCAAAATGTTTACACCACTGTAAATATGCAATATCATATCAAATTATTGGTTTGCTATATCTGGACACTGCAGTAGTACATCCCTATGAACCCACACCCTGCTGAGAGCTCTATTACCTCCCTGTAGTTGTAGATTTCAGAGCTAACACAAGAAATTATTTTTACTCCTTTTATTCTCCTTCTCCCTATTCAGCAAATCTAGAACTTTTAATTCCCATTAAAGTTAAAAGAGAAAAAAAATTCTGATTTGATGATGTGAATTAGGAGCTGGGGTTTTGATGAGTCAGTCTGTATGCTCTTTCTGTGCTTCTGGCCATCAAATAAAATGTGTGCTAAGTAGAGAAATTTAGTCTCTGTCATGTCAGATGCTAACCTTAGCTGGCTAGCTGATCTGCACAGTGCCAGAATCTGCCTATAATAGCACCCAGGAGTTAGTGAATTAATCCAACCTGATGAAGTGTGTCTCCTCAGTGCATAAATCAGCTGGAATAATGTCATTGATATGGAAGGAGGATGTAGAGCAAAAGAAGTTTGAAATGAGCCACAGCTGAGAAAAACCTGCTAATGGATAGGGCCTTCATATTAAGGAGCTGTGAACAGTCAGGGGGAGTCAATTCTGACTGATTTCCTCAAGATTCTGTGCTATGTGTTCTTTATTTAAACAAAAAATAGTTCAGTAATATATACTGCAATATAAGCAAACCATGGTTGTTTTAATCTGTGTTACGTGCATGTTTGAATGTGGAATAGCTATTTAATATTTCACTATTTCAAATCACACCCATCCTGCCTTCAGTTGCCACTTTAGCATATTTTGACATTAGCAAAGCAAAATTTGAAGAATTCAAACTATCAATAAAAAATAAGGGATAAAAACAGTGGCAATTAAATAATGTCCAATTGATATATACCAGATCACTCTCAGGAACTGACACAAACCAGGTTAATTCAGAACCTTAATATTCCTCCTGTAGAATGGTTGGAAAATTCAGTATAGTTGTGTTTCCACAAGGAGTGTATGTAAAAAAAAGATTGCAGAAACCACTGGTGAGTTCAGTATCATGGTTTGCTGTGTTAGTTAATAGTTAATACATTCCAGCAAATTTACTGTACTACCAAAGCAGGTAATTTGGATACTTTTCTAATTGAGGCCATCATTAGATGTTTATTAGTATAAAGTCATTACTACTAACTACTACTTGAAGAATGAATGACCACACTGAATATGAAGTAATTTAATAAATGTAAAATTTGAAACTATTTTATTCCCCACAGACAAAAATTGGTGTTTTCCCTGTGACTCACAACAGGTTTAATGGATATAGAGAGAAGACAGTGTGCAATAAAGTGTGAAGCAAAACACTAACTGCAAATAAATAGAGGAATTTCTCCTTGGTTATTATAGTTTCAAGCTTTTAAATGACACAGCACCCTGCATTTATATTATAATAACAGTTAAGTGTGGAAAGTTCTCCAAAGCTCACTCACACAGGTGATTGAGGGAGGGAATGGTAGGGTCAGAGTAGGCATTAGGGAAATATTTTTTTCACTGAGTGGCCAGAGCCTGGCACAGGCTGCCCAGGGAGGGGTTGAGTCCCCAGCCCTGGGGGTGTTTAAGGGGCATTTAGATGTGGTTTTGAGGGACATGGTTTAAGGGAGAACTTTGTACAGAGTAGGGCTGATGGTTGGACTTGATCCAAGGGGTCTTTTTCAACCTGAATGATTGTAAGTTTCAAAGAATAAGAGGTGTTAGAGACATCTGTTTACACAGCAACTGTTTGTGCAGCAGAAGCAATATATTTAATAAAACAAAACAAAAATATTTATTTTTATATAGATAATATAATAATAATATAGATATTTATTTTTATGTAGTGAGTTACACAATGGAATTAAGACCTGGTCCTGGGTTTTCTCTCACCTTCAACAGGTAAAATCTTCTCCTTACAGTGTATCTGTAAGGGCTCTAAAAAAGCTCAAAATACAAGGTTTTGGGGAACTTACTGTTTTGTGTGTGTGTTTTTTTTTTTCTAAAAAGGGAATTTATCAAGATGAGTTTTCCAGGGCAGTTGTGAAAAGAAAGGTGTGGTGGATTGACCTTGGGCAGCTGACAGATGTTCACCCAGCTCTCTGTCTCCCTTCCCAGCAGGACAGTGGGAGAACAGGAGAAATCAAAAGCTCATGCATTGAGATCTAGACAGGGAGATAACTTACTAGTTTCCATCATGAGGCAAAACAGACTCCATGGGTGCAGGGAAATACCCACTCCTCTGCAGTGTCTCCACAGGCCACAGAGGAATCTCTGCTTCGGGCCTGTCCTCTTCCCCGGGCCTTGCCATTCCCAGGCTTGTTCTTCCTCTTCCCCAGACCTTGCCATTCCCAGGGCTGTTCCTCCTCCTCCTCCTCCCTGGCCTTGCCATTTTCAGGGCTGTTTCCCCCCCTTTTCCCCCCCCTCTGGCAGCTTTTTGCCCCCCCCCCTCAGATAAGCTTTCCCCGGGTACCACCAGCTCCCCTGCTGGGCTCATCTGCAGCCTGTGCTGGGACTGCCTGGAACCATCGGGCTGTGATTGGCACAGGACAGGCCCTGGCTGCCCCTGAACCCCTTCTACTGATATTTGGAGCCCTACACCCAATACAAAAGGTTAGAGGGGAAAAAAGAGAAGAATTTTCAATGTATTTTATGATATCTCTTAGCCCTATATCTGTTATGCTAAAAATTGCTTCAAGAAGTTAAGACTGTAGAGGTATAAGATGTAAAAGAGTTACAGAACTAGTGAAACTCTTTTTCCTTATGTAACAAAAACATTGAGCCTTTTCCAGGTCAGTTGAGGGCAATGTGTATTCAAAATCTGAAAGCATTAGTAGGAACTAAACTGGCCATTTGAAACAAAAATTCCCAGTGAGCAGAAGCAAAAGTAGTGAGCAAATATGACACCATAATACTTGAACTGTAAGATGAAAGCTGTCCATGTTCATTGGTTCAGTAGAGTTTTCCTCCATATTTGCATCTTTTGTAGCATACAGATTCCTTTAACTGTAATAAAAAGTTGTAGGTTATCACGCTTGATCACTTTTTCTTTAATCTCCACATAAAGATGATTAATTTCAGGCTCTTTCAGGTAAACAGCATTCTCCATGCAGGGTGGTAGAAAATCAAAACCATCTCAGGAAGCTGTTTCTTATATACAGCAGAACTTTTCTTTCCCCAGTAGGTTTGCAGCAAAATCAGCCAAATGACATTAGCTATGCTTTAAATTTCAATTTCCACACTCCTTTCGTTCTGTATCTCACTCCTTTTTTCATCTTGCCACCTAACCTCCTCAGATTTTAAGTGTAACGAATCTCAAACTCCAGTGCATAAAGGGAAATAGAAAAAGAGGAAACTATCATGAGCCTATGAATTTGTGCTTCCCAGGTTCAGTCTGGGTTTTTTTGACATCCAGCCTCTTTATTTTTTGTGGTTATTAGGTGATATCAGTACCCTATGCAATCTTTCTCCCTGTCCATCAATAGTTACCCTGGGGAATACAATGCTTCAAGTGGAAGCTACAATCATAAACTGTTAATGAGTACAGGTTCTGCTTTCTCAAAAGGACTTAAAAACCACTTGGTACCCTGATGTTGACTAATTTCACTGTTGGCTTAAGAGTTTTCAAGTTTTGGGTGCAGATAACTGGAATACAGAGGTCATACATTTGCTTGTTGTGTGACATACATCCACCACCAACTCATTGCTTCAGGTAGTCTTTAATTTATTTCTTAGAGTGTGTCCCATGTGATATCTTCTGTCCATGTTTTATCTGCATAACCCTTCTATTTTTGAGATTTATTCATGCCTTTGAAGTGGCCACCTTATCAGTGTTTTTCCAACTAAAAAAAAAAGTTTGTAATATAGTTAAAAATCTTACCATCTGCCTCTAGCTGATAGAGTTCTGCAGGATTTATCACCTGCCCAAATTTTATAGATGTGCTTTCATTTTCATGGATAACTTTCTCCCAGATGTTGTATTTGAAAGGTAGAAGTTACAGTTTTTTGTATCTATATTAAGGTATTTTAACCTCAAGCTTCTTTTTAACTTATCTCAGAGTTCCATCTAAACATAAAGGAAAGCTGCTTTCCTGTGAAGGTGATGAAGCACTGGAACAGGCTGCCCAGAGAGGTTGTGGAGCCTTCTTTTCTAAGAAAATTCAAAAGCCACCTGGACATGATCCTGGACAACCTGTTCTAGGTGAACCTGATTTAGCAGGGAGGTTGGGCTAAATGATCTCCAGAGGTCCCTTCCAACCCCTGCCATTCTCTGATTCCATTAAAAAAGACCTACCCTCTAAAAATCCAGCTTCTCGGTTTGACTAGAATGTGTTTTCTGCAGTGATATATAAAAGCATCACAGCTTCTGGCCCAGCTAATCCAATAGTACAGTTGTTTTCCCTCTGAGTCCTGTGTATCTTCTAGTTGTTTATGATCTGGGAACACTGGCCCAGAATCTTCTTGCAATTCCACCATTGCAATTACTGCCTCACTCAATTTAATGCCACGTCTTTTGTAGATTGCCACGTGGGGTTATCTGTATTTTGCAGCACTTGATGCTAAATGCTAATGAAAAATGCATAAAGTCATTACAGATGTGTTACAAAAGTTTCGTGGCAATATTTATGGAGGATTAAAGCTTCATAAAAAATCAGAAGAGCAGAAATCCTGTTTTTTGCAGTAAATAACCCGGGATGAAGTTTAGTTTGTGTTAAACTGTGATGCCATTTGTGTGTGGTGAGTTCTGTTTGATAAGAGTTGCTTAAACCAAACATTATTTATGAGAACCCAAACTGTATTTATAAGGTGTGAGAGAACAAATGTTATTTTCTTTTTTTCTCTGGGGATAACCTGAATCAACAGCCTTGGAAGTGGTTTGACAGATCAGTTTGCTGTCCCCTTTATTTCCCAAGATCTGTGTGCTTACTTTTTAAATGAAGGTTGCATCATATCTGTGGGTTTTTTGGGGCCAGAAGAACCTCATAAAAATGATCTTGCTTTGCTTCACTACAACACCTGCTTGCAATAAGATGGGATCTTCTCTATTTCTGTAATAAAATGCCACGGTAGAGCTGTGCTCTTAATTATCCTGCTAAATAATGGGACACATTTAAAGCCTTTCCACTCCATCTCCCAGTGCTCATTAGTGTCATTTATGAGTTATTTGTCTGCCAGTTTTTGCTTTTCCACCACAAAAAAAAATAGTGTTAAATGCATATTCTGATATAAAATGAATGCATAATTAATAGTCCCTCCTGTTTCTGAATTTACTCTTTAATAACAGCAGAAATGCCCATGTTTTAGCAAAAGCCACTACACTGATGAGTAACCTAGATACCAATATTTCAATGTGTCTTCTTGTTGGGGGATAAAAAAGGAGCACTGCTTGATACAGCAGTTTTAATAGATGAAACAATAGCAATTAGATAATGGTTTTAGAACTCTGCTTGTTCACTTTGGCACATGAAACAAATGAAGTTTCCCAGTTAAGATAGATTTCTGTGTTCCTTGGCTGTCAGCTGATAGGGGATGAATGTCTTACAATGGAAATGCAGGATGAGCTGGTGATTGGAGCTATTACCAAGGCTGAATTCTTACACTTGTAATGATTAGTGGCAACAAGGGGAGTTAAAACCCCTAAATATTTTGCTACTATTTTATTTTTTATATTGCAGATTTAATTAACAACCAAAAAGTTCTTGAAGTGTTTACAGTGCTAAATATGGTAGAAGTAATTGATTGCAACTTTATTGATACTTAATGTCAATAAAATGTTATTAAACTGACAACAGAGCATCCATCAGTGAGGATTAATCATTAGGGGATTTTTAAAAATAAAAATACATATCATTTTAGGTAGCACACTTGAACTGACTGATATTAAATGACCAGAGGAAATTGCTACATGGGATTCTGTTAAAATATCTAATTTTCTTTCGTATATGATTCCAGTATTCAGACTTACTTAAGCCTCAAAAGGCTCTTTTTATTCTTGTTTAAGTGTTGTAATTTCCTGGTTGTTTGTAGTTGATTAGACCAGGAAGAGATCTGGAGCTTTTTTCTTGTGAGCATCAAAAATATAATTGACCTAGAAATGGCTTTGCCTTGCCCTCAGTTATGAGTTGTCACAGTGTCCAGAGGGCAAAGAGAAGAGGATTTTCATCTGACCAGTAGGTGGTATTGGCCAATATTTACTGAGAACACAAAAAAATACTCTTTTTGTCATCTCAGTGAAGAGTAGAAGCAGTTCCAGTAGGTGGTACCATGGCATCATAAGATAAACCTGAGACACAACCCCCTTGGGAGCTGATGAGCATCTAGCTATGGAAAAAAAAAAACCCCAAACACAAACCCAGGTGCACCCGAGTTTGTGTTGACTGTGAAGGGACTAAACAAAACTGAAAATGATCTTTCCAAGCAGTTTAGATGTTTTGTAACCACTTAATCCCAATGGGAATGACCCTATGGAGTCCTGCAAAATATGATTGAGCTGATGGAGTGAATACACACCTGAAAGTACAAGTCCTACTCTGCCTATTGCTCTGTGACACTGCAGGGCTCAAGTTTGAGAGGAACACAAGCTTCTGATCCTCTCTAATCATTAGTGGAGGAGGAAAAGTGCAAGAGGTTTCCTTGATGTATGTGAATGCAGAGGCACTGTGACAGTGGTCTAAGTGTTGGGGGTGGTAGAGTGACAGCCCAGCTGGCCCTGGCTCCTGTGTTGTCCCATCTGGGGAAGGGCCAGCTGCTGTCTGGGGCAAGCAGCCCTCTGTGCCCCTCACAGCACCTCTGAGGAGCAGTGATGGCCTTGCCTTGGGCAATGGGACTAACCTGTGGTCTGGTGAAAGATGCTAAATCAGGTGATGCAGTTCCCCTAAGGAAGACTGATGGCTGCTGTTTAAGTAGGTGTCAAGCTGTAGGCTGCTGGGTTCCTTGCTGTAGTTCAAAGAAGACAAAAGAGCAGCACAATTTCCACTGACAGCACTGCTACAAAATTCAATTTCCTGTAGGTACTTAAAGGGCTCTGTTACATAATATAATTTTTATTATTTCCTTCTGCATAAAACATAGGGTTGTGTTTTATAGAAGCCAGAGAGCTTTTGGAGGAGTGTTTTTAGGAAAAAAAAAAAGCCAGTGAACAGGAAGGGAGGTGGAAAAGCAAGAGAGCAAGAGGCACAAAAGGGGTGGCAGGGAGAAATCGGAGTGAGCAGCAAATGATGGGATTGCCAGAGGGTGATTGGCCTTTAACAATTAATGACTTGTCCTTCATACCTGGTCATTCAGCCTTCCTCCAAAGGGGAGGAAAAATAACCCTCATGACATGCTAAATCAGTGCTGCTGAGAGGAAAATGGGAACTTTAACCAAAAAGGAAGTTTGAATTTTGCAGACAGAAGACAGAGTGATGTCAAAAAGAAATTTGATAGGTACAAACACAGATGTCAGGAGCAGAGCCATGTCACCTGCTCATCACTTTCCTTTGCCTCTCACCAACACAGGCCTTGAAGAACAGCTGCATAGCCCAAAATTGACAGGATGGGACCTTTGCAAACCAAGAAACTGCTACTCTCTATGGGTCTCCATGCACAAGGTTTCCTGTGGAGAAAGAAGTGACTTGGAATCTATTTGTGACTGTTACTTTCACTTCAGCTGCACAGTCTCCAGTTCAGGGACAAGTGTGGGGATGGGAATGAAGGAATAAAACCAGGAGTCCTTAATTTTTGGGAAAATACAAGTAATTGCATCAACCTGAGGGTTGAATTAGAAAGTATTCAGTGGAATTTAATTTATGAGGAGTAGGGTTTATTTCTGACATCTTGAAGTTTGAACATAGTTAGGCACAGAGGAGTGGTGGGAACACCTTGAGGCTGGACAAGCATTTCTAGGCACTGGAGAATGCTACTGGACCAGGCAGCTTCTCCTGAACACACTGGAAGCTCATTTGTTATGTTCAGCAGGACTGCTGGTGAACAGCAAAGTAAAAATGAAGATATTCTAAACCAGAGAAGATGATTTCACATGTCTAGTTCAAAGAAATACCTGTAAATAAAGTGGGAGTAGAGCTAGTGATGGAGATGAAGCAAAAAGATCCTGATTTTAGTCTTCTGAATGAATGCTGGGAAAATGAGTGATGTAACCTGGTGTAAAACTGACAAATGTTAGATTAGCATCAGGATGTGAATTCTTATAATTATCACTTGTCTACTTACTGAATATAAGATAACTGCAACTAATTAGGAGTATGAAAGAAAAGAAAGATAAGTGTGTACAAACATTACAGCAGAGATTAAAAGTCTATTTATATGCTGGGTTTTTTTAGGTTAAAATTTCAGTAGAAAATATGGGCAAAGCCACTTATTGTAATGAGCAAATCTGGCATGCAATTATCTGATCATAGATCTCAAAAGATAAATAAATCCAGTCAGAAAATCAAGTGCCATAGCCTTGGAGATACGAAGTGAGGGTGCAACAGCAGCATTGGTGTGTTAGTTGAATCCACCCCTCAGTTCTGTGCTTCTGGATTATTAATTTAGCAGAGCACCAACATTTGAAAGAGAATGTGATGTGGAATTGCTTAAGAAATTGATTGAGATCCTTTGATATCTGCAGTGATCTAATAGCAGCTACTCCCAATAAAACAAATTGTTTATGTGAAGTTACCCCATTAAGAAATACAGGATTAAGTAGTTTTATTTTTTTTAATACCAGTAGATCATGTTAATATGAGAAATAAACTGACAAGCACTACAAAGCCATTTCACCTTAAAGCAATAAAAACAAACGGAGAAACTGCAAATACTTTGGGAGTGATTTTTCTCTCATGCAAATGAGAAGGGCATGCCCAAAATAAATCCTGCATGCATTGAATAATCTTTGCAATGTTTATATATTTATTAGTAACACAGTGACTAATATTGATATGTAAGGAAAAAACACCATTGATGGCAATGAAATAAGTCATAGTTAAATTAGAGTAAGATGAATAAAAACATGGCTCCAACTTGCTAATTATGCAACATATGAAACATATATTTCTTCATAAAGAAATCCAGCCCCATGGAAGCCACAATTAGACAAAAGCATGAAGTTCATTAAGGCCAAACTGAAACAATTACTCTGGGTCTAACACTTTAGGTTTAGAGTTTAAGCTCTAGTCTCATGCTGGCACTAAGTCATTAATAAATTCAATTAATAAATAATATTAATCACTTCAATTGAAGAATCAGTGGACTAAGAAGGAATTATAGCACTTTAATCTGAAAAAAAATACAAGATGTAATAAGATAGAACTGACTTCACTGCATGATCAGAAAATATGCAGACTGGATTTAGAAACTATTTGAAGTAAGTAATGTTAATTCAGCAATTATCAAAATAATAACAACTACAGGCTTGAGAGACTTAAATATTTTTCCTCCATCTCTTTCTCTGGAGTTTATCTTCTTTAAACATTCTTCTTCTATCAGAAGTCACTCTAACTGCAAAGCCATGACACAGATGTCTTAGTTTGAAAATCAAAATAGCAAAGATGTCTTAGTTTGAAAATCAAAATAGGTGACTGAGCTGTGAAGCGGTAGGTAAATAAATTACAAATTGCCACTGTGGAGCATCAGGTTATAATCACTGCTGCTCCAGCAGCTCCAGTGACAGGGGAGAGCTGAAATGGGGGAGGTTTTGTCAGTATTTGGCTTCTGATAGAAAACTCAGCTAGAAGACAAGTGCTACCTGCCATTAGATAATCCTCATCTGTCATCTATCCCAGTACAGACCCAAAAAGCTGCTCTTTGCATGGTTTCCCTCTCCATCTCTGCGCCACTTGCACCACTTTCCACCTCATGTTAAACACTCTGCACTTTGTCCCTGACTTAGGAGCCAGAAATGAGCTTTAGATTCCACTGGGCTCCAGTTCAGTGAGCGAGGGCTTTGTTTTCCTGATCTCATTGGTGTGAGTAGCCCATAGATTAGCCTGGCATTATTTATCTGAGTATCATATCAGAGTCAGCTATTTATTTGCTACTTGTCCTGCATTCTTTGATTTCCAGCCAAGTCTAAGTGGCCAGCTGTAACACATTTTCAAAATGAGGCACTTAATGAACATGTTTAGTGTTAATATAGTTATTTATGTGTTATCTCTCACTGTGTTATTGCGGATGATAGGAAAATAACACTGTATATTGTTGAAAAAGGGTAACTGGGAGATGATTTTATGTTTTTAGAAAACAATATTAAATTCAGCAAGTGGGAGTTATTGTTTTAGAAAAATGAACTCTTAAAAAGTAGAGGCAAACTGGAGGGGAAAAAGCTGACAATTAAAGCTTCAAAGAGCCATCAAGTATGGTTGGGTGTCAGATACACAGAATTATACCCAAGGAAATGGCAACAAATGAAAGCACGAAGCAATAAAAAGATAAATCTGCAATTCTGCTTATTTATTTCATTTTATGTAAGATAGAAAGCACATTTAGATTATATGCATCCCCTCACCCAAGATACTGCAAAATAAAACATTAGGAACATCTGAATGCAAAAAAGGAATAATCAACATTCTTAATTTCCAAGTGCTATATTATGCGTAAACAAAAGCATATGAATGTGACTATAAAAGCAGGATAATGCAGTTCCTCATGAAAATATCTTTGCTTTCTGGAGGCTCATCCTGCTGCCATGCTGAGGGCCTAAGAACTAAGGAGCTGAATCCTGTTTGTTTTACTGGGGTGAGNTTGATATCTGCAGTGATCTAATAGCAGCTACTCCCAATAAAACAAATTGTTTATGTGAAGTTACCCCATTAAGAAATACAGGATTAAGTAGTTTTATTTTTTTTTAATACCAGTAGATCATGTTAATATGAGAAATAAACTGACAAGCACTACAAAGCCATTTCACCTTAAAGCAATAAAAACAAACGGAGAAACTGCAAATACTTTGGGAGTGATTTTTCTCTCATGCAAATGAGAAGGGCATGCCCAAAATAAATCCTGCATGCATTGAATAATCTTTGCAATGTTTATATATTTATTAGTAACACAGTGACTAATATTGATATGTAAGGAAAAAACACCATTGATGGCAATGAAATAAGTCATAGTTAAATTAGAGTAAGATGAATAAAAACATGGCTCCAACTTGCTAATTATGCAACATATGAAACATATATTTCTTCATAAAGAAATCCAGCCCCATGGAAGCCACAATTAGACAAAAGCATGAAGTTCATTAAGGCCAAACTGAAACAATTACTCTGGGTCTAACACTTTAGGTTTAGAGTTTAAGCTCTAGTCTCATGCTGGCACTAAGTCATTAATAAATTCAATTAATAAATAATATTAATCACTTCAATTGAAGAATCAGTGGACTAAGAAGGAATTATAGCACTTTAATCTGAAAAAAAATACAAGATGTAATAAGATAGAACTGACTTCACTGCATGATCAGAAAATATGCAGACTGGATTTAGAAACTATTTGAAGTAAGTAATGTTAATTCAGCAATTATCAAAATAATAACAACTACAGGCTTGAGAGACTTAAATATTTTTCCTCCATCTCTTTCTCTGGAGTTTATCTTCTTTAAACATTCTTCTTCTATCAGAAGTCACTCTAACTGCAAAGCCATGACACAGATGTCTTAGTTTGAAAATCAAAATAGCAAAGATGTCTTAGTTTGAAAATCAAAATAGGTGACTGAGCTGTGAAGCGGTAGGTAAATAAATTACAAATTGCCACTGTGGAGCATCAGGTTATAATCACTGCTGCTCCAGCAGCTCCAGTGACAGGGGAGAGCTGAAATGGGGGAGGTTTTGTCAGTATTTGGCTTCAGGTAGAAAACTCAGCTAGAAGACAAGTGCTACCTGCCATTAGATAATCCTCATCTGTCATCTATCCCAGTACAGACCCAAAAAGCTGCTCTTTGCATGGTTTCCCTCTCCATCTCTGCGCCACTTGCACCACTTTCCACCTCATGTTAAACACTCTGCACTTTGTCCCTGACTTAGGAGCCAGAAATGAGCTTTAGATTCCACTGGGCTCCAGTTCAGTGAGCGAGGGCTTTGTTTTCCTGATCTCATTGGTGTGAGTAGCCCATAGATTAGCCTGGCATTATTTATCTGAGTATCATATCAGAGTCAGCTATTTATTTGCTACTTGTCCTGCATTCTTTGATTTCCAGCCAAGTCTAAGTGGCCAGCTGTAACACATTTTCAAAATGAGGCACTTAATGAACATGTTTAGTGTTAATATAGTTATTTATGTGTTATCTCTCACTGTGTTATTGCGGATGATAGGAAAATAACACTGTATATTGTTGAAAAAGGGTAACTGGGAGATGATTTTATGTTTTTAGAAAACAATATTAAATTCAGCAAGTGGGAGTTATTGTTTTAGAAAAATGAACTCTTAAAAAGTAGAGGCAAACTGGAGGGGAAAAAGCTGACAATTAAAGCTTCAAAGAGCCATCAAGTATGGTTGGGTGTCAGATACACAGAATTATACCCAAGGAAATGGCAACAAATGAAAGCACGAAGCAATAAAAAGATAAATCTGCAATTCTGCTTATTTATTTCATTTTATGTAAGATAGAAAGCACATTTAGATTATATGCATCCCCTCACCCAAGATACTGCAAAATAAAACATTAGGAACATCTGAATGCAAAAAAGGAATAATCAACATTCTTAATTTCCAAGTGCTATATTATGCGTAAACAAAAGCATATGAATGTGACTATAAAAGCAGGATAATGCAGTTCCTCATGAAAATATCTTTGCTTTCTGGAGGCTCATCCTGCTGCCATGCTGAGGGCCTAAGAACTAAGGAGCTGAATCCTGTTTGTTTTACTTGGGTGAGCAGTCCTATTTAACCAAGACTGATAGAATGAATCTAAAATATTATTCTTAAAGCCATCCAAAGCATCAGCTAGATTTGAATAGAGAAGCAATTACCTATTAGCTTTTCACTATTGGCAGTCAAGAATTTCTGCTTCTGAGGCACTTTCTCTTGTGGAGCTGTTGCTAAAAGAGCTTCTAAAAAGAAAATCTCTCTACTCTTGGGGTCATTTTACTAGGTGTTTTATCCCACAGTTCAGAGTGGGGATGCACAGAGTCCCTGTGTGCTGTGTGTCTGGCTGAATTAGCTCACATTCAGAAGCCTTTGCTTAGGCTCTGTAGCAGTTAGACCTATTCCCAGCTCAGGGGGTGTGCAGAAATATCCATCATTTACCTGCAGTGTGCTCTAGGTTTGCATCCTGAATAATTCTTTTCATTATTCTTTTGAACCTTAAAAAAAAAAAGCAGGGTGAAAAAGAACAGGGTGTTGAAAGTGGAAGAGGTAAGAAGTGGATTAGGCAGGCTGTGTAGCCCTGGGATGACAACTGAAAATAGGCTTTGCCTTGGAATCATAGATCAGAGCATAGCAAGAGCCACCAGAGAAAGTGATGGAGAGATAACCTTTTGGTTTCTGGAAGATTAATTTCAGCATGATTTAGGGAGGTGATAATATTTGCTGACATCATGTGGTTGCTTTCATCCTGCAATTGTTTCAATTGAGACGTTCTAGTGATGTTCTAAATTAAAAGCTATTTTTTTTTGTGAAGCGAGAGGAAATTTAATCAATATAGATTAATTTAGAGCAGCTGCTATTCACAAAGTAGGAACATTTTCATCACTGAAGAATTTTAAATCCAGCTTTTATAACATAACTCGCAGTACATTTGAATATATTCCCTTGGTCTCTGCAGCGCTGTAATTCTGCTCAGCCCAATGAAATTTATCTCGTGCAAGACAATATGCTGTAGATCTTCACTTGTTTATTTCTCAGAAGCTTCTATTTTTTTATTTTTTTTTTGTTGAAACATAGGTCATGTAAAACCATTAAAGCTTCCAGTAGAGGTAAGAGAGATGAAATGTGGAGAATGCTGCACGCCACACTCCAAATGAATCAGGAGAGGTACTTGTGCCATTCTGATTCCCCAGCAAGATTCAGTGCTCAGCAGCCTTCACCTGCACTTCTCCACTTGGGCTGTGCATGCAACATACAGCCACTGCAGTCAGCCAAGGTCACGTGGAGGTCTTTCCCCTCCCAAGATGCTTCAAAGAGATGGAATTGGAAATAACACACGTCCTGGAAGGTGTGAATATTGTTTATGAACCAGTAAATTTTTAGCAGCTTGTTTGGATGTAGTTGGGAGCCCACAAAGATGAAAGATGCCTCCAGCTGAGCTACACAAGGCAGCTCGTTGCCATTCCAAACATATTTTATGGAGGTTCCTAAGTGCCTCTGTGGAAGGGCGTGCAAGTGTTTAATGCAACAGCACCTGGGTGCTTTCCCAGACCTGCTAAGCATCTTGCAATCACAGAGAGCACTTTATCCTCTTTGTTGGAGTCAAAAACAATGCTAACACAGGAGGAAACCTTAATCTGGTTTTATGTATGATAGTGCTGGGCTGCCTCGAAGTCTTAGGAGGAGTTAGGTAGTCCCAATGCTGTAAATTCTATCATTGTAGGGGCTTATTTTGCCAGTGGAATGCAGTAGCAATCATGCAGATATTAAGTCTACTCCCAACAACAGTCTGCATCCCTGTCTCTCTGTTTCTGATCCCTGATGGGTCAGAAACTGGCAGCACTTGTGCTGCTGAGTGGCTGTTGCCAAGATGCCTTTTCTCTGGCTATCAAGTAGTCTCTAAGAATGTGGCTCATGGTTAATGGGAATACAGGTGTAAATCAGAAGCAAATTTGTGTGGAGTTATAAATCAGCAGTAGATTTGTACAGCAGAAAAAGGGTTGTAGGAAGCAGCATCAAAAATGGTGATGGGACTGGGGCATCTCTTATGAAGAGAGGCTCAGGGATCTAGGGCTGCTGGCCTGGGCAGAGGAGACAGAGAGGATCTGCTCAACATCTAAAGGGCAAGGGGTGAAGAGGATGNATAAAACATTAGGAACATCTGAATGCAAAAAAGGAATAATCAACATTCTTAATTTCCAAGTGCTATATTATGCGTAAACAAAAGCATATGAATGTGACTATAAAAGCAGGATAATGCAGTTCCTCATGAAAATATCTTTGCTTTCTGGAGGCTCATCCTGCTGCCATGCTGAGGGCCTAAGAACTAAGGAGCTGAATCCTGTTTGTTTTACTTGGGTGAGCAGTCCTATTTAACCAAGACTGATAGAATGAATCTAAAATATTATTCTTAAAGCCATCCAAAGCATCAGCTAGATTTGAATAGAGAAGCAATTACCTATTAGCTTTTCACTATTGGCAGTCAAGAATTTCTGCTTCTGAGGCACTTTCTCTTGTGGAGCTGTTGCTAAAAGAGCTTCTAAAAAGAAAATCTCTCTACTCTTGGGGTCATTTTACTAGGTGTTTTATCCCACAGTTCAGAGTGGGGATGCACAGAGTCCCTGTGTGCTGTGTGTCTGGCTGAATTAGCTCACATTCAGAAGCCTTTGCTTAGGCTCTGTAGCAGTTAGACCTATTCCCAGCTCAGGGGGTGTGCAGAAATATCCATCATTTACCTGCAGTGTGCTCTAGGTTTGCATCCTGAATAATTCTTTTCATTATTCTTTTGAACCTTAAAAAAAAAAAGCAGGGTGAAAAAGAACAGGGTGTTGAAAGTGGAAGAGGTAAGAAGTGGATTAGGCAGGCTGTGTAGCCCTGGGATGACAACTGAAAATAGGCTTTGCCTTGGAATCATAGATCAGAGCATAGCAAGAGCCACCAGAGAAAGTGATGGAGAGATAACCTTTTGGTTTCTGGAAGATTAATTTCAGCATGATTTAGGGAGGTGATAATATTTGCTGACATCATGTGGTTGCTTTCATCCTGCAATTGTTTCAATTGAGACGTTCTAGTGATGTTCTAAATTAAAAGCTATTTTTTTTTGTGAAGCGAGAGGAAATTTAATCAATATAGATTAATTTAGAGCAGCTGCTATTCACAAAGTAGGAACAGTTTCATCACTGAAGAATTTTAAATCCAGCTTTTATAACATAACTCGCAGTACATTTGAATATATTCCCTTGGTCTCTGCAGCGCTGTAATTCTGCTCAGCCCAATGAAATTTATCTCGTGCAAGACAATATGCTGTAGATCTTCACTTGTTTATTTCTCAGAAGCTTCTATTTTTTTATTTTTTTTTTGTTGAAACATAGGTCATGTAAAACCATTAAAGCTTCCAGTAGAGGTAAGAGAGATGAAATGTGGAGAATGCTGCACGCCACACTCCAAATGAATCAGGAGAGGTACTTGTGCCATTCTGATTCCCCAGCAAGATTCAGTGCTCAGCAGCCTTCACCTGCACTTCTCCACTTGGGCTGTGCATGCAACATACAGCCACTGCAGTCAGCCAAGGTCACGTGGAGGTCTTTCCCCTCCCAAGATGCTTCAAAGAGATGGAATTGGAAATAACACACGTCCTGGAAGGTGTGAATATTGTTTATGAACCAGTAAATTTTTAGCAGCTTGTTTGGATGTAGTTGGGAGCCCACAAAGATGAAAGATGCCTCCAGCTGAGCTACACAAGGCAGCTCGTTGCCATTCCAAACATATTTTATGGAGGTTCCTAAGTGCCTCTGTGGAAGGGCGTGCAAGTGTTTAATGCAACAGCACCTGGGTGCTTTCCCAGACCTGCTAAGCATCTTGCAATCACAGAGAGCACTTTATCCTCTTTGTTGGAGTCAAAAACAATGCTAACACAGGAGGAAACCTTAATCTGGTTTTATGTATGATAGTGCTGGGCTGCCTCGAAGTCTTAGGAGGAGTTAGGTAGTCCCAATGCTGTAAATTCTATCATTGTAGGGGCTTATTTTGCCAGTGGAATGCAGTAGCAATCATGCAGATATTAAGTCTACTCCCAACAACAGTCTGCATCCCTGTCTCTCTGTTTCTGATCCCTGATGGGTCAGAAACTGGCAGCACTTGTGCTGCTGAGTGGCTGTTGCCAAGATGCCTTTTCTCTGGCTATCAAGTAGTCTCTAAGAATGTGGCTCATGGTTAATGGGAATACAGGTGTAAATCAGAAGCAAATTTGTGTGGAGTTATAAATCAGCAGTAGATTTGTACAGCAGAAAAAGGGTTGTAGGAAGCAGCATCAAAAATGGTGATGGGACTGGGGCATCTCTTATGAAGAGAGGCTCAGGGATCTAGGGCTGCTGGCCTGGGCAGAGGAGACAGAGAGGATCTGCTCAACATCTAAAGGGCAAGGGGTGAAGAGGATG
>VYZU01034939.1:25103-40007 GCA_013401355.1 Ceyx cyanopectus
TTTTTTTTTTTGGTTCAAAATGTTACTCAGATCTTTTAAAATTTCTTTTAAAGGGAAACCAAGGATGTATTTATTTGGGATGTTTAGGGAGAATCTGAAGATACAGCAAACGGTTTGGACAAACCCAATTTATTGCAGCAGTGGAAATATAAAATCCACTTTACTACAAATGCAATCTGTGAAAGGATATTGGCTAGCAATAGATTGGCATGAAATTTCTGACTGAAGCAGAGAGGGGAAGGTAATTTTATGTATCTCCCTTATGTGTATGTGTAATGTTAGGACCATTTTAGGCTTAGCTTAACAAATTAGTTATTATAAAGTATGTAAGAAGCTAAATAAGTAGGTGCTCATACAGAAGAAAGTAATTTATGCCATGAAGATGGGAATGTGCACCAGTTGTTTGTTGAGGTTTTTTTGTAGTAATACAGCAGCTAAAAAATCATTATTAACTGCTTTTCACCATTATGATCCTAGGGGCACTAAATAAAATCCCTAATTTCTTANAAACTGGCAGCACTTGTGCTGCTGAGTGGCTGTTGCCAAGATGCCTTTTCTCTGGCTATCAAGTAGTCTCTAAGAATGTGGCTCATGGTTAATGGGAATACAGGTGTAAATCAGAAGCAAATTTGTGTGGAGTTATAAATCAGCAGTAGATTTGTACAGCAGAAAAAGGGTTGTAGGAAGCAGCATCAAAAATGGTGATGGGACTGGGGCATCTCTTATGAAGAGAGGCTCAGGGATCTAGGGCTGCTGGCCTGGGCAGAGGAGACAGAGAGGATCTGCTCAACATCTAAAGGGCAAGGGGTGAAGAGGATGGGGTCAGATTCTTTTCAGTGGTGCCCAGTGACAGGACAAGGGGCAACAGCCACAAGCTGGAACACAAAAGTTCCATTTAAACATAAGGATAAACTTTTATCTGTGAGGGTGGCAGAGCCAGGAACAGGCTGCCCAGAGAGGTTGTGGAGTCTCCTTGCTGTGCAACTGTTTTTTCCTCACTATGTAGTTCTTTTCATACTTTCTCTTTTTAACTCCAGAATTCTAACTTTGGTTTGAGATCAATATTTATTTTTTTTTCTACCTGCTCCAAACATGTGATTCTCAACAGCTTTGGTACACTTATGAAGTGACAACACAAGAAATTAAGGAGTTATATTTCGCTTATCTAAATGGACATTTTTAGGATAAAGAGAATTTTAGTAACCTCCTGGACCTGATGAATGAAGACCCCAAAGTCAAATTATTTAGGCCAAGGTGTTTGCTTTCTTAATACATACCCCAGTTAAGAATTTAGACTTTGGTTTATCTTGTAGGATCTGCCAAGTTGATGAAATACTAAAAGTATTAGCCATCACCTTCAGATAGGGGATGTTGCATTTATCTCAAGCTGCAAATCTTTTTAAATTAACTCAGAGATTAATCTTGGTCACTTGTAATGCTTTGTTTACTAAGATGATGGATCTCACTCTTGCAGCATCTTCGTTTGCAGCTGACAATTTTATCACTGAAAAATGGGTTCCCCTTTAGAAGAAATCAGCTTTTAACAATTGAACTTGAAACAACAGGGTTTGGACACATCTGGAATTTCCTGCACAGAGAAAATATGTACTTTGCATTGAGTTATGTGAAGCCATCCCAAATCTGTATCCATATTCTGCATTGGAGGTATAAAGCTATTTGATTATTACACATATTTTTAGCCACCTCTTAAAACTAAAATTTTCATTTTAAAATGTGACCAAACTCTGACTATTAACCTGCTATTTATAAATTAAATATTTATAAGTGTTGCTATTATGAACGTGCCTCACTTCCAAAAGCTCTACAGAGAGAGTGATGTTTTATGGTGTCAAATCAGTGTAACTATCCTACCTTTAAACCTTGTGCTATAGTTTACAATTTATATATATATATATGTGGTAAATATTTAGGTTTTCTTCATTAAAATCTCCTCTCATCAGCTGAGAAGTGTGTTGAGAAATGTAAGCTCTTCACAGAATGCTGGGTATTGTAAAGCTCTGCATTCACAATAACTAGATGAGTGAATTCTGGTAGCTCAGCAGAAGACCACTTGATATCTTACTAAACACCCACATTTTTTCTGTAGTGGCAATTTAAATATCAAAACAACTCTTCAAAGTAGATTAAGAAACAATTCGACTTCATAGTATTAATAGGCATGAAATTGGATAATTTGGATTTAATTACATTGCAAAGTTTTCTTTCACAGTTTTATAATTCAAAAAACACCTGTTCAGATTAAAATTCAGGACTTTTTTTTTTTGGTTCAAAATGTTACTCAGATCTTTTAAAATTTCTTTTAAAGGGAAACCAAGGATGTATTTATTTGGGATGTTTAGGGAGAATCTGAAGATACAGCAAACGGTTTGGACAAACCCAATTTATTGCAGCAGTGGAAATATAAAATCCACTTTACTACAAATGCAATCTGTGAAAGGATATTGGCTAGCAATAGATTGGCATGAAATTTCTGACTGAAGCAGAGAGGGGAAGGTAATTTTATGTATCTCCCTTATGTGTATGTGTAATGTTAGGACCATTTTAGGCTTAGCTTAACAAATTAGTTATTATAAAGTATGTAAGAAGCTAAATAAGTAGGTGCTCATACAGAAGAAAGTAATTTATGCCATGAAGATGGGAATGTGCACCAGTTGTTTGTTGAGGTTTTTTTGTAGTAATACAGCAGCTAAAAAATCATTATTAACTGCTTTTCACCATTATGATCCTAGGGGCACTAAATAAAATCCCTAATTTCTTAATACAATTTCAGAGAGTGGGATTATTCTCCTTTATTGTTCCAGTAGCACCAGTGGAGAGCTGGAGGTGAGTCAAGGCACAGGCTGGCTGAAGGATGCAGCAGTTTGTTTAATTATTCAAGTAGACAGGTAAAATTTAAAGAGGAAAATCATAACAATATGAACTTTCAATAAAGCTGGATAGAAAATCAAAAGATGCTGACAAGACAATGGAAGTTTATTAAACCCTAAGCAGGGTCTGTAATTCAATCCCCTTTGCCATTGTAACCACAGTGAAAACGACAGGGGTGAGGGGATAAAGAGCTGAAAAAAGACATTTTCAGCACACACAAAGCATGGTTGTTGTCTCTGGAGTGCATAGTTTGAATGGTGTGGGGGGAAGATGCTGGAACAAATGTTGCAGCCATTCACCAAGCAATTAGATGCCATCCTGGGGGAACCTATGTATTATGAAGGCCAATCCTCTTTAGGCTGAATGGCCTTTTCTCATATTCAAGATGTTTTATTTACACTGTTGTTTGTTCCACAGAGCATACCCCATTGCTTTGCTCTGACATACAAAACCTAGCAACTACAAGATCAAATTATGGGGTGGGCTTGTGATTTTTTAGAAAGGATTTATTCTATTTTTTCTTTGTAGTGCTTTTCATTAATGTGACTGTTCGTGGAAGTGATTCAAAACNACATTATGAGAAGACTAATATAAAGTTCTATATTATCTATCCTATATTTAGGATTTTAATCTAGTTTTGCTTAGATATATTGTCAAAGAAATAAAGAATACATTTTACCATCTGAATTCCTTAGAGCTAGGCAAATTTAGATTAAAAATGTATATTAATTTAGACAAATTTAGATTAAAAAAAAAGAGATTGCAACAGAACTTTATATTAGTCTTCTCATAATGTTCTTTTATAGCTGCTGCAGCAGTTCGATTAGGGCCACTAGATGGCTTAGCAAAGTTTGTGTAGAACTGTTTTATTACTGAAAGTAGTTTGATTATTCTATCTCCACATCTTTTGTTCCTGTCTTTAGTCACACTGTTCTTTGCAGAAATGGTCAGTGGGTTTTCCTCTCTCCTTCCCCCTCTCCCTCCAGTGTTTTCCAATCATGCCTTTTTGTTCAGATTTGGTTGGTTGGTTTTTTAATGATGATATTTATAATGATCATTCCTAAATATGTTATCAGAGTTTGTATACATCCCATTTCCCTGTGTACAAGTACATCTTATCAAACCTCCTGTTAGACTTTGTAGGAGCTCTGGCACATGGATCTTTAAGAAAGAAAAGCCCACGTTCAAAGCAGCTCCACGTGGGATTTGACATCATCAGCTGTGTCACAGAGATGCCAGGGTAATGCTACTTTTATGCTTCTTAATTTGCAATGATGATTTCAGTAACCAAAATGATCAGACTGCAGTTTCTGGGGTGTCCAGACTTACACATCATCCCAGTGATTTCAGTTCCACTGCTTTTCCAGCACCTCGGTGGTACTGAGTTTCTCCAACCCACACAGCAACACCTGCCTTGTAGTGGGAGCTGCAAAGGGGCTGCCTCCTGCTGCTCCAACACATACAGCTTTCCCTGCTCCTTTTCAGGTGCTCATTCTGATCTGGACAATGAGCTTTTTTTCCCCATTTTAAATTACCAAAAGCATGCCCTGCTGCAGAAAGCCTGCTTTAGAGGAAAAGGAGCATTTCCCCAACTTCCAAGAGTGATTTCATTAAGCTGTATTTGAGAAAACTTCTGCAATCTGGGTGACTCTTCCCTCTCAGGGCTGAATACCCAGGATCAGAACCCCTCTTGTTTCTACAATCCTGGCACAGTGTGGGAGAGACTAAGTCCTAGAGGAAAACAAAAAGTTGGTGGGTTTTTTTTTGTTTCTTTGCTTTTGTCTTTTAAGCCAGAAAATTTCCAGCTGGGCGCCCTTAGTAAGTTACAGTTTATTCTCTGCTTTGTGTCTTTTCTTGGATTAGCAAGTTGTAGAAAATTTCACTAATTGGGATCAAGAGGGATAAAGAAGCAGGTGAAGAAAGATAAATAACGGGGGAAAAAATNGAAGGATGCAGCAGTTTGTTTAATTATTCAAGTAGACAGGTAAAATTTAAAGAGGAAAATCATAACAATATGAACTTTCAATAAAGCTGGATAGAAAATCAAAAGATGCTGACAAGACAATGGAAGTTTATTAAACCCTAAGCAGGGTCTGTAATTCAATCCCCTTTGCCATTGTAACCACAGTGAAAACGACAGGGGTGAGGGGATAAAGAGCTGAAAAAAGACATTTTCAGCACACACAAAGCATGGTTGTTGTCTCTGGAGTGCATAGTTTGAATGGTGTGGGGGGAAGATGCTGGAACAAATGTTGCAGCCATTCACCAAGCAATTAGATGCCATCCTGGGGGAACCTATGTATTATGAAGGCCAATCCTCTTTAGGCTGAATGGCCTTTTCTCATATTCAAGATGTTTTATTTACACTGTTGTTTGTTCCACAGAGCATACCCCATTGCTTTGCTCTGACATACAAAACCTAGCAACTACAAGATCAAATTATGGGGTGGGCTTGTGATTTTTTAGAAAGGATTTATTCTATTTTTTCTTTGTAGTGCTTTTCATTAATGTGACTGTTCGTGGAAGTGATTCAAAACCTGCAATTTTTGTTAGAATTAAATATACAGTGAATAAGATCCCTTTGGGACAGTCAGTACCATGTTCTGTCTCTGTACTGGCTTTTTTTCTGGTCAGAAGGGATCCAGATTCTTTCTGTTGTAAGAGATTTTACCTTGAGAGCTGATGCCTGACAATATGAACCCTAAAACCACATCTTTCAGTTTAGAATAGACAGCTCAGTGCATCTTCTGAGATACCTACTAACAGCAACTGGTAGATGATTGACAAGGCCAGCTATCTATATTATCTATCCTATATTTAGGATTTTAATCTAGTTTTGCTTAGATATATTGTCAAAGAAATAAAGAATACATTTTACCATCTGAATTCCTTAGAGCTAGGCAAATTTAGATTAAAAATGTATATTAATTTAGACAAATTTAGATTAAAAAAAAAGAGATTGCAACAGAACTTTATATTAGTCTTCTCATAATGTTCTTTTATAGCTGCTGCAGCAGTTCGATTAGGGCCACTAGATGGCTTAGCAAAGTTTGTGTAGAACTGTTTTATTACTGAAAGTAGTTTGATTATTCTATCTCCACATCTTTTGTTCCTGTCTTTAGTCACACTGTTCTTTGCAGAAATGGTCAGTGGGTTTTCCTCTCTCCTTCCCCCTCTCCCTCCAGTGTTTTCCAATCATGCCTTTTTGTTCAGATTTGGTTGGTTGGTTTTTTAATGATGATATTTATAATGATCATTCCTAAATATGTTATCAGAGTTTGTATACATCCCATTTCCCTGTGTACAAGTACATCTTATCAAACCTCCTGTTAGACTTTGTAGGAGCTCTGGCACATGGATCTTTAAGAAAGAAAAGCCCACGTTCAAAGCAGCTCCACGTGGGATTTGACATCATCAGCTGTGTCACAGAGATGCCAGGGTAATGCTACTTTTATGCTTCTTAATTTGCAATGATGATTTCAGTAACCAAAATGATCAGACTGCAGTTTCTGGGGTGTCCAGACTTACACATCATCCCAGTGATTTCAGTTCCACTGCTTTTCCAGCACCTCGGTGGTACTGAGTTTCTCCAACCCACACAGCAACACCTGCCTTGTAGTGGGAGCTGCAAAGGGGCTGCCTCCTGCTGCTCCAACACATACAGCTTTCCCTGCTCCTTTTCAGGTGCTCATTCTGATCTGGACAATGAGCTTTTTTTCCCCATTTTAAATTACCAAAAGCATGCCCTGCTGCAGAAAGCCTGCTTTAGAGGAAAAGGAGCATTTCCCCAACTTCCAAGAGNATTCTTTATTTCTTTCTGTTGTAAGAGATTTTACCTTGAGAGCTGATGCCTGACAATATGAACCCTAAAACCACATCTTTCAGTTTAGAATAGACAGCTCAGTGCATCTTCTGAGATACCTACTAACAGCAACTGGTAGATGATTGACAAGGCCAGCTATCTATATTATCTATCCTATATTTAGGATTTTAATCTAGTTTTGCTTAGATATATTGTCAAAGAAATAAAGAATACATTTTACCATCTGAATTCCTTAGAGCTAGGCAAATTTAGATTAAAAATGTATATTAATTTAGACAAATTTAGATTAAAAAAAAAGAGATTGCAACAGAACTTTATATTAGTCTTCTCATAATGTTCTTTTATAGCTGCTGCAGCAGTTCGATTAGGGCCACTAGATGGCTTAGCAAAGTTTGTGTAGAACTGTTTTATTACTGAAAGTAGTTTGATTATTCTATCTCCACATCTTTTGTTCCTGTCTTTAGTCACACTGTTCTTTGCAGAAATGGTCAGTGGGTTTTCCTCTCTCCTTCCCCCTCTCCCTCCAGTGTTTTCCAATCATGCCTTTTTGTTCAGATTTGGTTGGTTGGTTTTTTAATGATGATATTTATAATGATCATTCCTAAATATGTTATCAGAGTTTGTATACATCCCATTTCCCTGTGTACAAGTACATCTTATCAAACCTCCTGTTAGACTTTGTAGGAGCTCTGGCACATGGATCTTTAAGAAAGAAAAGCCCACGTTCAAAGCAGCTCCACGTGGGATTTGACATCATCAGCTGTGTCACAGAGATGCCAGGGTAATGCTACTTTTATGCTTCTTAATTTGCAATGATGATTTCAGTAACCAAAATGATCAGACTGCAGTTTCTGGGGTGTCCAGACTTACACATCATCCCAGTGATTTCAGTTCCACTGCTTTTCCAGCACCTCGGTGGTACTGAGTTTCTCCAACCCACACAGCAACACCTGCCTTGTAGTGGGAGCTGCAAAGGGGCTGCCTCCTGCTGCTCCAACACATACAGCTTTCCCTGCTCCTTTTCAGGTGCTCATTCTGATCTGGACAATGAGCTTTTTTTCCCCATTTTAAATTACCAAAAGCATGCCCTGCTGCAGAAAGCCTGCTTTAGAGGAAAAGGAGCATTTCCCCAACTTCCAAGAGTGATTTCATTAAGCTGTATTTGAGAAAACTTCTGCAATCTGGGTGACTCTTCCCTCTCAGGGCTGAATACCCAGGATCAGAACCCCTCTTGTTTCTACAATCCTGGCACAGTGTGGGAGAGACTAAGTCCTAGAGGAAAACAAAAAGTTGGTGGGTTTTTTTTTGTTTCTTTGCTTTTGTCTTTTAAGCCAGAAAATTTCCAGCTGGGCGCCCTTAGTAAGTTACAGTTTATTCTCTGCTTTGTGTCTTTTCTTGGATTAGCAAGTTGTAGAAAATTTCACTAATTGGGATCAAGAGGGATAAAGAAGCAGGTGAAGAAAGATAAATAACGGGGGAAAAAATGGGGTCTATGGATTGAACTTGTTTTATACTTAAGCATTTTATAAAATCCATTTTTTTAAACAGTTCTAGGTAATTGTTTGGAGGAAGGTATTTTGAAACTGTAGAAGGGTTTTGCATGTAGATTTCATACAATAAGTTTAGATTTTATTTTTTAACAGAATGCTGAAATAAGCTAATAAGATGGAGCACATTCTTACCAAGTCATCTTTGGCAGTGATTTTGCTAAGTGCATACAGATGCTATTTATGTTTGACTATAGACATGAGAAATGCCATTGTGGACTGTTAAATATATATATTAGCCCCTCTTGAGAACGATGCTGCTCCTGTGGGATGCAGGGAGTCTTGTCATTGCTTAACTAGGAAGCCAAGCTCTGTGTATCAGTATGAAGTGTCTAATGAAATTAGAAACATCTGTTCTTGCAGCTTGTTGCTCCTCCCTTGAGGGGAGAAAGGGAGCAGGATGAATGAAAGAACAAAGAAAATGCATAGCAGAACAGATTTTGGAGGGAACAGAGAGCTCTCTGAAGCCTCTTGCTTTCATTCAACT
Organism: Ceyx cyanopectus; assembly: GCA_013401355.1. Classification (NCBI taxonomy): domain Eukaryota; kingdom Metazoa; phylum Chordata; class Aves; order Coraciiformes; family Alcedinidae; genus Ceyx; species Ceyx cyanopectus. The sequence goes on from VYZU01034939.1 coordinate 33,850, forward strand.
TGTCCTCCAGCCAGAACTCTTCCCTGCAAGAGGAGAGCAGGGGAAGAAAAGCTATAATGGTCCCCAGCACAAGCAGGCCTTGAAAGGCCTTTTGCTGAGGCGCTGATTTGTCCATGGAAGTTTGCTCTGGCCTGCTGCGAAGGAAATTTCATTGCTCAGGCGCTGAATGCTGCTTTACTCTCTACAGAGAGCTGCACTGAGCTTCCTGCTGAGCTGACAGGCGTTTTCTTCTTCTTCATTTGCTGCTGTTTCTAAGACACCCAAATGAGGCCTTTCCCCTGCTCCCGCGGGCGCTGCGGGGGTGCGCCTGCTGCCTGGGCCACGCCGCCTTCACCTCCGAGCTGGGATGCTCTCTGAGCACCAACCTCACACAGCCCCTGCCCCTGCTGTTGCTTTGCCTAGGTGCTGCTAACACTTGGAGTCCAGGCTGCCACTGTTTTGTTTGTTGGCACTCCTTAGCCTTCTTGCATTGCAGCTTCCGTGCCTCACCCGGCTCTTACATCAGTGCTGCACTGGGAGCTGGATTTCTCAAGAACAGCAGGTGGGGAAGCACTTCTGGAGGGAATCTGTGGGGATAACCCTAAGTAAATAGACAGTCTGTCAGGGTAAAGGAGTTATCTTCACATCTTAGAAGACATTCTCCTCTGAAAGTTCAGTTCAACCATTTATTTTGAACTTTAGTTCCAACTTCCCTTTGCCTGGAGTTCTGATTACACAGTACATGTCCTGATTGATTAATTACTGATTCATTAAGCCCATCCCTATTACTAAATTATTGTCTTAAGCTCTTTTATTTAAGATTTAACATACGATGCTGCCACGTTCATTTGTCCTGATTAAAAAATACTGCTTAGTAAAAGGTTTACAAATAAAAGTACTGTGGTGAATAAGAAGCTACAAGTCAGTAAACACTCTAGGACTCTTTAAAACATGTTATTCATATTAAATGCAGAGAGTACAGTTCATCATACATTATACATGGAGATGTGACAAAAATCATCAAGCCCACTTATCCAACTGTCTTATAAAGCAAAATGTTAGATTTTTCAGGAATTCTCATTAGTGCAGCGTGACAAAATAGTTCAAATCATACTCATCAAATAACTTGTTTAGACAAGGCATTTCCTCCCTACTTAGCATAAGTTCAAATACTATTTATTAGCCAATTTCACATTTCATGTGGTTATTTCAAAAGACAGGAAACAACTAGTAAATGCCAGTTTAGCTGGAAAAAAAATAAGGCAATAGGCAAAATTCTATTTGTGAGAGAAGCAGAGGAGCTCTGGAGTGATGTAAATTGATTTCAGTGGAGGAGGAGTAGAAGGGAATGATCAGACTGAATTTATTGTCTGGAATTAAACATGTGGGATCAATGCCTTGTGAGCTTGCATATGATCAAATTGCAGTGACAACTGGGTAGGAAGAGATGTTGAGGACATCTGCTGACTCTTAAGTCTGGCTGGAAGGGTAAAATGAAAGGATGTTAATGGAGAGCTGTGAGTATCAGAACACGTAAGGAAAGAGAATGAATACTAAGGAGGGGAGAAGTTAGTGTGGGGAACAGAAGAGATGGAGAAAGCCAAGGCAGGGCTTTACATCTGTCAAAATCTATTTCTGTCAAAATTTCTTGGACCTTCAGTTAGAAATGGGAAAATCAGTTTTTCTGAGCAGAAATTGCTACTGCATCATTTTGAAAGTCCAAATTAGCATTGCAAACTTCAGTGTATGATCTCTAAACTTCTTCCTCCAATTTGTTTTCAAAGAAACAAATGACACACAATCAAATCCTATGCACCACTAATTGTCTTTATGTCCTGCTTTTTTTTTTTTCTTTGGTCCTGAGAGAAGTCTGTAAGAATTATCTGTGCACTAGCATAGTTCTGGTCACTCAGTTTGTTTCTTGAGTAGTTCTTTTCAAATTTGCCTCTTTAGATATACTGAATGTACTTGTTCTTATTTTAATTGTATTTCCAGCACTAGCTTGGGAATTGGTTTGTTTTATATGTTGAGTAGATCCTCAGCTCAGGTTTTTTTTGTGAACACAAACATCTCAAACAGCAGATTATAAACGTTGAGAAAACTTGGACTATATGCTTATAAATATTTCAATATTATCAATATTACACTGTTCAGTGTATCAATATTACACTGAACCCATTGCTCTGGTGTCTAAATATTGATTAAACCTGAGACAGCTCCTTGTAGTGAACTGAAGTGAGTCTGTGCTCTCCTCAAGGGTGCATTAGCCCTCTGGGGGGAGAGGTTGGCACGTTGGTCTCCCTTAGCAGAGCCAAACCTCACTGCTTGCAAATGATAAAACATCTTTATGCAGATACTAATACTGTGACTGTTGGTATTCCATTATTCTGTACTCAGGAAACACAAATTTTGATGAATTTTTGTTCTTCTGTGATGACCAACTTGTGTATGACCAGCTGTTGGGTTTTTGTTTTGTTTTTAAAGGCAGTTGGTACCCTAAGGTATTATCAATGAAAAAGGTGACACTGAGTACTGTATTAATCACACTGCTGCTGTTTGAGGCAGGATGGAGAGAAGCTTCAGATCTAACAACTTAATACCAGTACCACTGAAGAGCTCAGTCCTCAGGCCTTGCTTAAGCCACTGAGATCAGAGCATCAAACCTCCCTAGAAATTCCAAGGCTCAGCCAAAAGTAGTTAAGCATGTGTCACAAACCCTGTCCTTGAGACACCATGAAACTCTCCCTCCATCTGCTCATGCAATCAAATGGAGTTTATGAAAAGCAAACTAGCATCTGATAATGGCCACAGGATTCTTTATTTAGCACACCAAACTAAGCTGTTCACACACATCTGTCTGTCTACTATTGACTTTCAGCTTAGGAAGGAGACATGACAAGAATGCTTCTATCTTTCTTAGTTAGCTTTTGAAACTTGGAAAAGGCAGTAGCTTTACATTCTGGACTTTGCTAAGTACTGTGAAAAGTGCTTTTGGTGTGTTTTCACAACAGCATTGTGGTTCTCACCTTTGCAAGATGCACACTTCATACCCAGAGATACTCTTGCATGCAGAGAGTCAGGATTGTAAATGCAAATATCCCACATTCTGTATTCTAAAAGTGGAGATAAGAATTAGGAAAAGAGACTGTTTAGAACAAAGCAAATTAAAAACACCAAATCAAACAAACAAAAAACCAGGAAAAATACCCCACCCCAAACAAGCAGAAAAAAATCCAAACAAAACAACTTCCAGAACTGGAACAGGTTGTAATGAAGAAACTGACTATAGTAAAGGATTCATTCTCCTGGAGCTAGAAGTAGCTATTTAACTTGAAAACAAAAATGTTGTTTTCAGGCTGAAAAGCAGAGATTTCTCAGTTCACATGTGAGAAGTGCAATAAGTATCTCATGGGTTCTAGTCTCTTTTTATGGGTGGTGACAGGAGAGTGGTGATGTAGAACTACAAATTTCAGTGTTGTTATTCCAGTCTTCATGTAAAAAATCTAATATTTTAAAAAATATTAGGAGTCATTTGAACAAATATCTTAAAAAAAGTGAAGAAAAAAGAGTAGGACGGGTAGAAATTCAAACCACCTCAAAATGCTCACAAGGAAATGAGATGAAAGTGAAGACTAGCAAAGAACTTACGGAAAGTTGTCCTTATATGTCAACAATTGGTTTCTATTTTGACTTTTGTTTCTGTTTGCAAGGCTTTTATTCTAGGAGAGATACTGGTGCATGTTCACATGTGTTCCACAGCTTCCCAGCTTGCTCAATGAGCTTTTCTCTACTCCTTTTCTAGCTTGCTCTGTAGGAAAGAACAGAACTTGCTGTGTTTCAAAGCTCTTGAATAGAACTAACTTGCTGGAAAGAAATGGAATGAAGATGTTTCTAGTTAATTTTGATTTGGTTCAGAGTAGCTGTGGAGGAAAGCCCTTCAGTACTTTCTTCCTAGATGATATTCTCTTTGTGAGCAGCTTGGCGAGTGCTGGATCACCAGCCCTCCAGCATAACCCCCTCCACTTCCATCCAAAGAGACTAAACACCAGTGTTGATTCTAAGAGCAAACACAGTACAGTGCTGAAGTAACCACTCTCCTCATCACTGTCTTCCCTATGGTAGAAAAGATGGATTGTAAGATATTGTGAAACCTTGCCTGGGCTATATTCATCCAATCACTCAGACCTGACAGCTGAAGGTCATATTTCCTTGCTATTTTTGTTCCATGATTGTTTTCTTTTTTTTTTCCTCTTGTCCTCAAAGAAAACTGCTTCCATTTGAGGAGCTTTCTGCCTCCCAACCATTATCTTCAACACTTGTCTGTTACAAGTGAATCCTGACACCTTTGAATCCTCTAATTTTAGAGCACTTTTTTAATAACCATCACTCTTTCCCAAAGAGTACTTTTATGACATTAGAAATATCCTAATCCTCCTTCAATAACAGAATGGGAGATAAAAATTGCCTCAGCTATTATGATTGGAAGAAATAGCATTATATTGAAAGGCTGAAATGGACATATTCTGTCTAACCTGAAAACCACTTCCAGGATCTATTTTCTGGCACATAGTCTCTGTGACTGCTTGAGTAGGTGTCTCAAATGCAGTGTCAAACTTAAGACCAGGTCCTTCATTAATTGTCTCATTTTTAATTTCTACTTCCCTACGTATTGCAAATGTTTGCTGTCTACAAATGACTGTGGGGAAAAAAAATACTGGAACTTATAATTAACATTTCAGGCACACAGTGGGATTTATAGAGAATGCAGTTTATTTATAAAATACCAGTGTTATAAAAGCTCCTGTTCAAAATAGTTCCCCAAATTCACTTTGTTCCACAGCAGATCTGCAGCACTCCCCAGGATCTGTGTGGTCACCTAATACAAAGCATCTAAACTGTAGTTAAGACTCTCAATCTCTAATGAAGACATATGAAGAACATCCAGAAGCTAACTCATCCTAATGAAAAATCTAATGCAGAGAGAAAAAGCTTCTAGAGATGTTTGTCTCTCCAGTAAGTAGAGAAAACACCTATAAATACCTAAAAATAGCCATCCATTGGGTAGCCAGCTAAGCCTGGGGAAGATGAATGTTGTCAAGGACTAGCAATCAAATCAGCAGCACCTCCAAGTGATGAATAACTGCCCATCAGCTGGAGCCAGGCTCATTTGATTAATTATAATTAATTTAATAAAGACCTAGTCCTGCAGGATGTTTCCTGTGCTCAGTTCTGCCTGTCCCCACACCAGAGATTTAAAACCACTCCTGTCAAAGGTTTATCATGGAAGAGCAGAAAGATTTTCCATCCAGAAAGGGATATGGTGGGAGGTTCTAATTCTGCTTGGGTAGCTGGTTTCTAACTTCATACAAACCCCTCAAGGCTAAAATATTTTGCAGTAGTTGTGGGTTATGTTTTCCATCTTAAATGGTGTGAAGCAGCACTTGTAGAGGAAGAACTTCATGTATTATTTACCTTTTTTTTTTTTTTTTGCATTGTATCAAACTATTTTAAATAAGATGCTAAATTTTACATGAATATTGATCATAACTTGATATCATCCATTATAAATGACCTTTTTGTTTGCTCAGACTCCTTGTGCAGGAGTAGAGGGGCAAGAAGTGGGCATTTAATTAGGTTTAGTAATTTTTCATTATGGCTTGGAATGGATATAGGATGCACTTGCTTGGCTATGGTCTCTTTAGATGTTGGAAGATGATATCAGATCATCACTCTCCAGGCCTGTGCCTAAGATGAAAATATATTTATTTATCATTATATCCCACTCTATAAAGACTTTGTTTGACATTTACAGAAGTAAAGGGGAAAAGCAAGCACTCCATGGAAAGTTAAAGGTGTTAAATTATTGATGTTTATTTGACTAATTTGTTTTCCTTTACAAACTGTGTGTTCTTCTGTCTTTGGTAACTAATACATGCTCAAATACATTAGAGTTAGGAGTTGATCTTTGTTAGTTTAAGAAAATATGACTGAAAAAGGACTTAAAAAACACCCAAAGAGGCATCACTATTTTGGGAAAATCCATGGTTCTTCCTTGATTGTGAGAGACACTCATTTATAATCTGTGAGTGGATTTGATAAATATAAATAGTTTTGCAGAATATATTTAGCAAAGTCATTTTGCAGAAAACTAAAGTCCTGTCCACAACAGAGTTAATTTT
>VYZU01034942.1:0-12877 GCA_013401355.1 Ceyx cyanopectus
GGGTCTTAAATACTGAAATAGTCAAATGAATAAATATAGCAGAAAGGATTGGGGCAGGAGGGAAAGTCTGACTCAGGCTGCTTACACTCTTTCTAACAACAGTTAGTCTGGGCCAGCACAGCCTGGAGACTTCCCCAGAGCACTGTCACCTCTGACTTTGGCATGAGCATCCTAATGTGGTGGACTACCTCTGTCCTGGCTGCTGCCCACTTCCTGGGGTTCTTCACACCAGATATTACCCAAATTTAAGTAAGTGTCAAGAAAAGAGGGGATGGAAGCATAGAAAAGGAAAGAAAAGCATGGATTTTCTGAGCCTCGAACCCACCCTAAGTCCTTATAGGTCCATAAGAAGCTGCAGTGCTTGAAACATGACTTAACCCTCAGGTTTTCTAAAAGTTTTCAATTTTTCTAGCTTGTTTTTTTGGTTTTTTTTTTTGTTTGTTTTTTTTTTAACATGTGAAGAGATTATGTTCCCTTCTCTCCAGCAAGACAGAGGGGCAGAAAATTGTGTTGCTGCTGCTCTCACACCTTCATAGAAGGTCTTCATAGAAAAGCAGATCAAATCTGGGGATGTTGCACAGTTTCTTTTTGGGCTAGAAGACATGCAGAAGACATGCATGCAGCAGAGATTAAAAATTAAACGACTGGGTTTTGGCAAGTGGTCAAGAGGTCTTTATTATCTAGAAGTCCTTGAGAAACAGGGCCAAATTCACTTAAATGCATATTTTTGTGAACACATCAAAATGAATGGTCTTTCTTTCTGGATTTGATAGAGAAGGAGTTAAAAAAAAACAAAATAAAACAAACAAAAATGCCCAAACACAACACAAAGCAATTCCCTTCACTTATATTTTTAACACTCCAGATGCAGCATTCCAGTTTACGGCTGTGAACACTAGATTAAATAAATAATGAATCCTAGATCCTGGGTTATCTTAATAGAATGAGTAATGATCTATTGTGGAATGTAATCTGATTATGGAATGTGGGGCAAACACTGTTTTAAAGCACTGTCAGTGTGACTCCCTGACAGTTTTCCTCATGGGATTTTTGATGAGACTACTCCTTCCTAACAGAATTATCTTTGTATCTAAATGACAGGCCTATTTAAAAAATGAGACCAAGAAGGAAAAAAATGCAACTCACAAGTGTTAATACAGAGTCCAACATGTCATTTGAAGAAGATAGTATTTTTCCTCAGAGCTACTTTCCTCATTAGTACCATCAGAGAATTTGTAAGGTGAATGGCCAAACAAATATAAAACTCTGCAAAACCCAGATAGTCCCTCACTAAAGAGTTGTCTGCCATAGGACAGTTTGGATCTTTGATGGAGACAAGACAGACTATGTGCCTGGTCACTGAAGAACCTCAGATGGGAACTAATGGTGAAGAATGTGCTGGGCAGCCATCACTTGCTACTTCTGTTGGCAACAGAGATGGCAACAGCCTGGTAATGGCGCTGGTCTCAGCTCTAAGGTCAGAAATAAGAAAGGATGTATTTATTTATTTATTTATTCATAAAGTGGGTTATTCACCCTTCAAGGTATTTTTTTTTCTTTGAAGACTGGAAGTACCTTAGCTGTTAGTACAGTACCAGGCACAACTGGTGAGTATTTTGACAGATTTTTCCACTCCTGCTTCCCTGACAGCAAATTGGTCAGGCTGTTGTCTTTTGTTAATCCTCTTGGTGAAATTAAATGGATGACAATGGCAACATACTGCAAAAATGGCTAAGCTAGATAAACATGAGTTTGTCCTAGGTGCAGAAGCTGTGAAGCTGTGAAGGGTAACACACAATTCTGGGAGCTGCCTTTCAAGCTGTTGAGAAAGACTGCCTGCCACGAGTGAAAACTCACTTGGAAACTTGCTAGTCAGGTTGGCTTTGCTGTATCTCAATGGTGCCAAATCAAGCAGGTATACACTGCAGGAGAAGGGGTGTCTGGCTACCTAAAAAAGGCACAGGCAGCAGTATGCTACCCACCTCTATTTCATTGTCCACCTCTCTTTCTCCTTTCTCTGAATACAATGCAATTAGCACTGCTGTTTGAATGCCATCACTTTGTACACATCTAACCTTGATTTCAGTGTGATCCCTATTTCAAGGAGAATAAGAGGACTTGCTGTCATGCTGCTAGAGCTCTCAATTCAGTCTCACCTGTTGGCTTATTCAAAATGTTACTGCCAGACAAGTATTCGGATTTGTTTATCTCTTCAGTTTTGTGAGGTTGTTTTTTTTCCTCACATAACTGGCTTCTGCACTTAGGAGTAATGGCAAGCCAGGTTTGAAAGGCCAGGAGCATAGTGTGGGGCACAGAGGATGATGACACCATGACTCTTGGCAAACAGCTTTATCCACTTTATCCATCAGAGCTGTACAGAAAAGTTTATGCTGATCTGGCTATGAAACTTGATTATTCCCACATAATTTAGAGAGTAGAGAAAAAAGTGTGCATTCTTATAGGGAAAAAGTTATTAAGTCAAGGATCATATAATAGATGTGTTTTGCCAGATAAACTCATATATTGCCTAATATTTCTACATTGGTAGCAAGCCACTAGGGTAATAACTCCGTGTGTCATCCTACTTTAAAGAAACACAGATTTGTTTCTTGCTTTCCTATAGTGTTACCAGATACGTGAGCATACCCTTAATTTTCATATAGCAGTGGCATGTTTTGTTTTCCCACCATGCTTATTTAAAGCTCAAAAATAATTTCTGTTATAACAGTAATTCCCACTTGCTATAATATGTATGGAAATACATTATTGATGTACACATACATAAGTGTATTACTTTCAGAATCCAAACTAAAAAAAAGAATAAGAATTACACACTTTTTTCCCTATACTTTTCCTACTACAATTTTTTGTGTCTGTTTTAACTAAATACCTTTCTGCTTTCAGAAAAANCAAGCATTAATGTCATTTTGGTTACGAAAAAGAAAATGCAAGCATCAAACTACCATGTTCTTACCTCTAAACTGACAGAATAAAATACTCTCAACATATTACCTTTAAGTTTTGATGTACAATTGATAAGAGAAATGCTAGATAAATCTTAGTTAAAACGTTCAATTATATAATTCCAAATAACTGTAGAGCTAAAAATGCCCATTTTTTAAAAATAAATATATCTCTCCAACATGGAGATTACAAGACTGAGTTAAAACTCTTCCTGTCTACTGAACCTGCATGTTGCTTGGGGAATTGTTAAAGAGGCTGTATGAACTCAAGGTTTCTAGGACACCTAACCTTACATAAAACTATGAGGGAAATAAAATATCTTCTAAAATATTGCTAGCTTTTTGCCTTGAACAAACTTTACATATGTGTTTACTTCAGCATAGATAAAGAAATTGCATGAAGATCAGGTCTCACAGAGCAGAACATAAATCACGACAATGTCTCTGCACCTCTTCTGCACAGAAAGACACCTTCATTGGTGGCACTGAGACTGTTTCATAAAACCAAAACACCCCTCAGAACTGGTGAGATGCTTCTTTAATTACCTCTAAGTACTATAGAAGTGGATAGTGGTAGAATGATGTAGCAAGTAAAGGTAAATTAGTAATTTAAATGTTTATTTGATGTGAATCCTTTTGCTTCTGCAGTAATTTTGTCCAAACCAAATACACTGGTATCTATTACTTAAGGTCTGCTCCGGAATATGGAGCCCTGAATTACTTTAATTAAACCAACATGTCAACTGGAGGTGAGGTTGCTCTTTGCTGACCCTTCTATTACCTGCTGTTATGATGTGCTATGCTCTGAAGAGGAAAGCAAATGTGTTAATTCAAAAGAAGCAGCTCAGTTACAAGAAGAGACTGCCAAATGGACCATAACATAACCTAAAGTGTCCTGAATTACAACAAAACAAATAAGAATCTAAGATAAGAGAAATGTGAGAAAATAGAAAGAGAAAGGAAGAAAGGAAGGAAGGAAGGAAGGAAGGAAAAAAGAAAGGAAGGAAAAAAGGAAGGAAAAAAGGAACAAAAAAGGAAAAAAGGAACAAAAAAGGAAAAAAGGAACAAAAAAAGGAAAAAAGGAACAAANGTATCACTGAAAATGGAAAAATGTATAAAGGTAGATCAAAGGAATGAAGTCAAAAGGAAAGTGGAAAAGCATGAAACTTGGGAAGAAAATAATTAGTTAAAATGTCAAATCAGTAATGCATCTAATTTCTTAGTAAGTTTTGACCTCTCTAGAGAGTCTATGCAGTTTCTTTCTGTTGCTTCTGACTTGTTTTGAAGAATAGGTAGTGGACTGTAAATAAAACTCATCACACAGAACAAGATGGGCAAAGAATTATTCTGCTTTTGTTGTTGATTAATTGATTCAACTTCCTTTTTTTTTTTTATTTATTTTTTTAACTTTCTTTTTTTTTTTTTTTTTTTTAATAGGGCAATATTAGTAAGTTTTCTGCTCATTCCATGTTGATATATTTATTGTCATGTATAAGTAAATATGTTCAGATACCTTGAGACACAAATGTGTTTTTGTATCTGAATGGTAAAGAAACGCTGCAATATATATATTCACTTACATTCAAAGAAAAGTTAAAAAGTTAAAGGTTAATCATTCACACACCAGACTATATTCTCTTTGCTTTTCTTTCTTATGGCATTTCTAAAACCTGTGCAAAGTGGGGGTGTATGGTAAAAGCTCCTGCCACCCTTAATTAACTTAGCAATTACTGTATTGGCTTAGTCAACTTTATTTATTTTGCAGAACAGCCACACAAAGAAGAATGCTCTTATCTCTGAAGGGTACTCTGCCTCTTTTAATAATTGTGCAGCAACCAGAACTATGAATAGATTGGAGAGATACACAAAGCTGAGCACTGAAAAGAATAATCTTCCTCACTAATAGGTCATAGAGTCCTTTGCAGATCTTGACTTTAGAGAAAAATATGAGTCTTTAATTCCACTGAATTGCTTAGAGTAGTATTAATAAAATGCAGTAGATACATACCAAAAGGCGTCAGACTAATTTGATATCAACTATATGATAAAAATAAAAGTATAAGGCCAAGGAAATGACATGTATCTTTTGCTTCAAGCTCAGGAAAGCAAGCCATCTGGGAAATGTATGAAATGATACAGGGTGGAGAAAAGTAGTTGTTTTGGTAGAAACTTTACTAAGTTTTGAAGAACCAGGTACAGATGAGACTGCAATTGGTTGGGCTGGAATGTAAATTATTAGCCTGAAAAAACGGCCAAGTGAACTATCCCCAGTATAATTTTTGAGACTTCAGCATTTTAGTAATTTTATCTTATAAAGTAAATGTCACTATTTAATTAATATTTTTTTCACATGGCATATTAAGCATCACTGAATAAAGAGGCATGTATATTTAGAACGTTTGAAAAAAGAAGGGTGGAAGAAGTATGATAACATTTAACTCTGAATGCATAATTTAGATTTCTAAAGCCTAGTATGAAGAATTACTGATATATACACCTCACCAGCTCTATTGCCCTTCTCTGGACCCCCATTGCCATGTCTTTCTTATCATGCACGGCCCAAAACTGAACACAGTACTGGAGGTGCAGCCTAGCCAGTGCTATGTACAGGGGGACAATCCCTGCTCCGGTCCTTCTGGCCACACTGATACAGGCCACGATGCCATTGGCCTTCTTGGCCAACTGGTCACACTGCTGGCTCATGTTGAGCTGCTTGTCAGTCAACACCCACAGGTCTCTTTCTGCTGGGCAGCTTTCCAGCCACTCCTCCCCAGGCTTACAATATTGCTTGGGGTTGTTGTGGCCCAAGTGCAGGACCTGGCAATTGGCCTTGTTGAAGCCCATATAATTAGCCTCAGCTAATCAATGCAGGCTGACTGGGTCACTCTTATGAGCCCTCCTACCCTCAAGCAGATCAACACTCCCACCTAACTTGCCAAGGGTGCTCTCCATTGCCTCATCAAGTTTTTTCATAAAGATATCAAACAGGAGTGGCCCTAGCATTGACCTTGGAGGAACACCACTTGTGACTAGCCACCAGGTGGATTTATCTCCATTCCCCACCACTCTCTGGACCTGACCATCCAGCCCATGTTTCACCCGGCAAAGTGTGTGACCATCCAGGCCTAGGGCAGCCACCTTGGGGGTCACGTTCTCATAGAAGGGTATGAAGGTAATTTAACAGGACCTGCCCTTCATGATCCCATGCTGTCCAGGACTGATCACCTGGATATCCTGTAAATGGTGTGTTACAGCATTCAAGATTATTTGTTCCATGGCCTTCACTAGCACTGAGGTCAGACTGGCACTCCTGGCCCTTCTTGTAGATAGGCATTACATTTGTTAATCTAATTTGTTAACAGTCCATGGAACCTCCCTGGTTAGCCAAGGCTGCACTAGATCACCATATATATTAATGCAGCATCGGGGAAAGCAAATTCTCAATCCTGATGCCCATCTCCACACTGTGGCGAGAAAGGAAAACCAAATTAATAGTAAAACCACTATGTTTCAAGTGTTTTTATTCTTTTATGATTTGTGGTCTTTGTATTTCAAATCCTGAAGCAGATAATATACAAAGCTCAAGGTAGAGATCAAAACACTAAAGTTTTTCAGCCTTCACAGAATCACAAAATGGTTTGGTTTGGAAGGCAACTTTAAAGATTGTCTAGTCCTTGACATAATATACCCTTTAAAATTCAATGAGTTTTCATGGATAGGGAAGATGGTCCATCTCAAAGCTCTTATCAGTTTTGAGATATTCAGCATTTGCAGACTGCACTGCATACGTGCTGAAGGACTGGTAATAAGCAAAATGTATGACTTGCAAATTACACTGAACTGCTAACTAAGCAAGTTTATCATACACAGATCAAGGAATATTCATTTTTTATTTGGTTAAATTATCTCCACTAATTTAATCTTCCACAGACAGAAATCAATTTCAGAGATAAGAAAATGCATTACACAAGAAATGGCAAACGGTATGTTTATTAGACTGATGTAAAATTTTAAATTTACCCTGGGGAATCAGTATTCATTGTCCTACAATGGTGATATGTCTTCATTTTGATATAACCCATTATTTTTACCTTCATCCTGTGAGTTTTCTTAGAGTAAAACCAGCTATCTCTTATTCCTTATTTGACCTTGACAATACAAGTGCCTGTTTTATTAGGTGCAAGGTACCTTTAACTTCTGTGACTTTTCTGTGAACTTGTAAATGATCATGTTTTCTTAGTAAACTGCCATATCTTGGTAGTTCATATTTACACAAACACTCAAATATCATCGTTTGCCAGCGCTTGAGATGAAGGAATCAAACTTTAAAGAGACACAGAGAGAGAGAACAATAACGCTACATTTCTTATTTTTCAAGGCTAATTTGAACCAGCCTCAAGTAATATATACCTGAAAGCAGGAAAATCCCTGTTAGTTCTTTTTGTCCTTACTGCATATATCTTCTGTTTTTTCTTACACAGGATGACCCTCAGTGACTGAAGCTGGGATTGAAAAAATATCTGCATTATACTGCAGACTCAAATCCTGCTACAGCTACAGGCTCTAGGATTCAACCATGAACCAAACAGGATTATGCAGAAGGCCAGTGTAATACTTAGTGTGAATAAAAGGTATGGGGAAAGACGCATTTCTTTTGGGATACTTTTTTTTTTTTAATATGTTTAAATTACCCAATTATGACCTCTGATGTGCCGAGCCTTTTTAAATAACAAACAGCAATGTTTTTCTATAATGTGAGGAACTATGTATGACAGTCTTATCAAAATCAAAGATATTCCATAATAAACCTAAGGTATGTCACAGAATCACAGAATCACAGAGTATTAGGGGTTGAAAGGGACCTTGGAGATCTTAGATTTCAACCCCCTGGCCAGGCAGGATCATAAAATCTAAATATAATCTAACACAGGTTACAGAGGAACCCATTACAGTTGATTATTATGTTAGCATGCATATTCGGTTGTTTTTTCTTTATTTTAAATAATGCTGTACTTACTAATCTTTGCAAGGTTCTGACTGAGTGCTATTGAACAGTGCAACTTTCAGGTATTTACTTTGCTTAGGAGTAATTGTAATGCAACAAAATCAGAAAAGAAAAGTTTAGGTCACCAGTAATAGTAGTATTTAAAAAAAAAACAGTGAAGCAGAATTAAAAAAAAATAGGATCATTAAGCACATTATTTCTCAGCAATCTCGAGATAGTGGTATTTTGTTCTTACCTTGGATATGAACAATTCTTTCATGCTCCCAACTGGAATTGTCAGGGTGAGGTTCAGCACAGCAGACAGCAATCAGCACCAGAAAAAGTAGACTCTTCATCTTTGTAGCCAAAAGAATCTTCTTCACTGTATGGGTGTCACATACAAAGAGGCTTCTGAATTTTTGGAAACTTTCACAGTGTTGCATTGTACAACTTGTTATATCAAAGATCTTATTAGGGATCTATTTAACGCACGCAGCTGAGAAGGATACAACATCTACTCATATTTTAGGCATGAAGACTGGAACTTTTTATCATGGACTTTCGTTAAATGAAACTGTCATTCTATGTTTGACTTTGCCTATGCAAAAATGCAACATGAAAAAAAAAAGAAAAGCACTCAGACAAATATCCATATCCCAAACTCCTTGCAAGACCATATATAAGCAATGCCTGTGTTTCAAAAAAGGTTCTAGTGTATTTTTGCTTTTCTAGACTTATTCTAGATCTGGTCTGTAAATACAATTAAAACAATAAAAGCTATAACTGTAGCTATATGCACTGCATGGTGGAATCTGTTGGTGATAGATTTTCAAGACTACAACAATCTTCTCATAGGTTTTGGCATTTCAATCAAGACTGCAAGTTAACTCAGCAGTCAGGGTGGTAACTTTGCTTGAACTAAGCAGTAAAGATGACAAAACATTTCCTAGGCTAACTAGAAAGACCTATTTTATTTCAGGCCCATTTACCATTTTAAAAGATGTCTAAATGCACAATGAAATGTTCAAAACCATGCACAAAGTAGGTTAGATTGTATATGCTACCACTGCAGTTGCCCTGATTGATTTTTCATTCATTTCTACCTAGAATGCTGACGCACTAACTTAGTGTGCCATGTAGGGTCTCTGCAGTCAGCAGAGCTGAGTACTGCAGGAAAAATCTCTGCCAGCCTCTGAGTAGTAATTAGGCAAACGAAGACCTGAAATAGAAAAGGAAGCATAAAATACAAGAGGGTTTATGTAAAGGGTTCAGGCTGCTCTGTGTTTTATAGCTATAGTTTTTAAGAACCAGATTTACTGAAATAAAAGATATCTATTTCCAAATTTTTCTTTCTAAGAGACTAAGATATTTTTTCCCAGTCATGAAATAGTAGCAGCATTATTAATATGCTTTCTCTCCAATGCAGATATGTTTTTTTCCCCTTTCTCTCTGTTAGAGCTAGAAACACATCAAAGTTGCAGGGTATTCTCATAAAAAATCTGAGTCAACATGTCATCTTTGTCAACAGCCCCTGTCCCCAGATAGATTCAAACGTCTATGTGTTTAGTCTAGATCCAAAAACTGTAATATGAAACAACCTCTAGACAGACTAAAATACAGAAATGCTATTGCCATTTTTTTTTTCTTTATAACAGAACATGCATGTTACTTGCCTGCCCTTCCATTTCTTCAAAGCCAGTTTAGTTCAAAGCCAGCATCCCTTAATCCTTACTGTGGACTGTCCATAAGTAGGACAAGTGCTCACTGCACACTGTTTCCCAGGTGGTCCATGCTCAGTAATTCAAGAGTCTTTGGCCACTCCCTCTTTCCTGGAAAGCTTAGCAGACTGATGACCTCCATTCCAGGGAGCAAGGACAGATGTGGCTCCATCTAGAGCACATCAGACTGAGTCTGGGCTGACTGGGGGGTGGGTCACACAAGTGCAGCTGGCTGTTTTCACTGGCCACATAATGGCACAGACAGCTTGGCTGCTTGAGAGAGCTGGGCACTCTTGTGTAAAACCACATTGCTCTTTCCCTCACAATTCCCAGAGCAGGCACCTGATGTATTTCCTCTAAGAGTAAAAAATGCTTCAGGTTTTGGATTTTTGGTTGTTGACTAACTACTGACCATTGAGTTTTTTGTTGTTGTTGTGGGTTTTTTTTTGTTTTGGTATGGTTGTTTCTTTTGTTTTGTTTTGGTGTGTGAGAGTGTTATTGATTTAGAAGTAGTCTGGTTAACAAAGAAGCTTTGATTTTGAAGGAAAGGTTTATGCGGGTATTTCCACCTCAGTCTGAATCTTGCAGCCTACTTTGGGTGCAAAACCTCTTGGACCCAATTCCATGAGGGTAAAAACCACAGGGGATCTACAGACCTGCTCTGGGAACACCTTAGCTCCTCATTAACACTTTGCTTCTACCTCTTGCCACATATCTGCTCTTTTTGGTGGTGATAGTGAAAAGAAACAGCCTCATAACCAGATGTGTTTCTGGGGACAGCATCCCCATCTCCACCAGACTGTGCACAGGGCATGGGGCTCTATTGGGTAATAAGAAAAAATTACCTTCTGGTTACATTGATGGAGTACTCCATGGATGACCTCTCACCCTGCCTTCCTTGTTAAGGTCTCACTAACACAATGGGCAAAATCCTCCACATAGCATCATCTGTCAGACCAACTAGTTTCAGGATTATCATGCCCTAAGGGGACAAGATACAGTTTTTAAAGATAATATGTTAAGATAATATGTTAAGGGGGAGTGTAGAGAGGATGGAGCCAGACTCTTCTCAATGTCATCCAATGACAGGACGAGAGGTAATGGGAGTAAGTTGAAGCATAAGAGGTTTAGGGTAAACATAAGGAAAAACTTTTTCACAGTGAGGGTGCCAGAGCACTAGAACTGGCTACCCAGGGAGGTTGTGGAGTCTCCTTCTCTGGAGACATTCAAAACCCGCCTGGATGCATTCCTGTTTGATCTGGTCTAGGTGATTCTTCTCTCGAAGGGGGGTTGAACTAGATGATCTTTCAAGGTCCCTTTCAACCCCTAACATTCTATGATTCTATGATATGACCTGGATGAGGGGATGGAGTGCATCCTAAGCAAGTTCGCAGATGACACTAAATTGGGTGGGTGTGTCGATCTGCCTGAGGGTCGGGATGCTCTGCAGAGGGATCTGGCCAGGCTGGAGCGGTGGGCTGTAGCCAACTGCATGAGGTTCAACAAGACCAAGTGTGGGGTCCTGCACTTGGGTCACAACAACTCCCTGCAGTGTTACAGGATTGGGGAGAAGCGTCTGGAAAGCTGCACAGTGGAGAAGGACTTCGGGGTGCTGGTAGACAGCTGACTGAATATGAGCCAGCAGTGTGCCCAAGCAGCCAAGAAGGCCACCAGCATCCTGGCATGTATCAAGAACAGTGTGGCCAGCAGGAGCAGGGAGGTGATTGTACCCCTGTACTTGGCACTGGTGAGGCCACGTGTTGAATACCAGTTGTGTCCAGTTTTGGGCCCCTCACTACAAGGATGTTGAGGTACTGGAGAGAGTTCAGAGAAGGGCAACAGCTGGTGAAGGGTCTGGAGAATTTCTCCTATGAGAAGAGGCTGAAGGAACTGTGATTGTTTAGTCTGGAGGAGGCTTACGAGGGATCTTATTGTTCTCTACAAGTACCTGAAGGGAGGTTAGAAATTAGGGAAATTTAGGTTAGATATCAGGAATAATTTCTTTACAGAGAGAGTAGTTAGGCATTGGAATGGATTGCCCAGGGAGGTGGTGGAGTCCCCATCCCTGGAAGTGTTTAAAAACCATGTGGACGTGGTGCTGAGGGACATGGTTTATGGATCCTGGCAGTGCAGGGAGATCGGTTGGGCTTGATGATCTTAAAAGGTCTCTCCCAACCAGACGATTCTATGATTCTATTATATTTGTCTGTACCTTCAGGCAACTATTATATTGCATTACTCTATAGAGTAACATAATAGCACCACACAGAAAGTGTGAGAGATAGGTGAATGATGACTTGAACACCTGCTGGTACTTTTCCTCAATTTTCTGGATGCAGCTGAACAATTTCATACATCACACACAACAGACATTACAAAACCAAACTTAGGGTTACAGAAGAATACAGTTTTTGGAGGGAAATACCCAAGATGATGGTACTTTAGCTATGTTATTAGGCAAAGTTTACATTGGCTGGGTTTCTGGCTTTTCCTAATTGCCACACACAGGAATGGCAGTCTAAAATGTTCATTGAGTGTGCAAGAGCTCACACAAACAGCATGTGTGTGTACTTCTGTGCTCTCTGACTCTGCTTCACTGCTAAGGTGTGTTTGCCATACTACACAAAACTAGAAAGAGCTTCAAAAGTATTTCCTGGGGGAGCAAACACCTAGTCAATGTTTTAGTAAATAAATCCATTGAATACCTTTGCTGAAGTCACCAGATGCTTCATATGTGGGATCATTTAATCAAGAGTAAAGTTTAGGGCTGGGCAGAAGCATCCCATTGGGGGCCGTTCCAACCCCCCATTTAAGCCTGAGAAGTTTTAAGGTTGCTCGTTTTTATTGCCCTGTACAGCAGCAGCTGAGAAAATATGGGTATCTGAAGTCAGGAATATCCTGACCTTGTACCACTCTCCTCCTGGGATTCCCCACGATGGGAGCTGTGGCATTGAGCCAGAGCAACACAAAGCAATATTACCAGGCCAAGAATCTGACCCCTGGTGTTTTGTAGGTTATCCAAAAAGCAATTAGCCAAAGGAATTCACATCCTCAACAATAGTCAAAGCGACAGAAGTCAGACTCCATTTCTGCAGCAGCCTAGGAAGACCTCAGGGGAGAAATGATAGGTGTGGATGTTTTCATATTAAAATCATTAAAGCTTTGGCTGCGAGTAAGAGAATTTTCAGCAAGAAATCATAGAATGTTTAGGG
>VYZU01034945.1:15496-25818 GCA_013401355.1 Ceyx cyanopectus
TAATATAATATTATATAATATTATAATATATATTATTATTATTATTATTATTATTATTATTATTATTATTATTATTATTATTATTATTATTATTATAGCTTATTGTTTCAGCACTAACACAGCCCTCATTAGGGAAAGAAAAAACATGGGGATGCAGCAAACAGTGTTTTACACTGAGTGCCTTGGTGGGACTGTCATTGCTTTGTTCTGTTCCTGCTGCAGCACCAGGGGGAGTAAAATGAGTAAAGAAAATCCAGGGAATTAAAAGCTGTGGGCCCAAGGAGGACTGGGTGGACATGTCTGTGAATGTCATGGCAGAATTAATGTACCACCCAGCATGAAAATTACTCCCCCCCCAATAATTATTGGGAAGGTAGAGGAAGCCATCAAATAATCTGAGTGGAAAAATTGCAGCTCCCTACCTCAGCAAACTCCATGATCAAAATCTGCAATAGAAAAAGTCTAAAACCCATTCCAAACAAGCATTTAAATCATTACACAGACAGTGTTACTGCTGCATTATTAAAGTGAATACATTATAAAGTGAATAGAGCTTCAGAACACTTTTAGGAGCAAAATGATGAAGGGAATATTAGGAAAAATAGGAAATAAGTTGACAAATGTGGATAAAACATTGCCAGTGCAGATAAATAGCAGCATAAAGGCAGGTGTGAGGCAGCATTTTTAAGAGGCTAGCAAAAAAAAGAACCCATAGTACAGCCATCATATATTTGCTTCTAATCATTTGGACTATTTGTGTGAAACATCAGTGACTTCATAAATTCCCTGCTGGAATACAGCCCTGGAGAGGTGATTTCACTGCCACTGGCAGCACTGTGAAATAAGTTGCAGTGTCTCCTGCCTTTTACACAAGACCCTGGTCCAGCCAGGGCCACTCAGAGAAGCCCAGCAGCGTAGGAGAGGCAGGGCATTCACTGCCCCTAAGCACATTCTCACCCTCACAACAACCTCCTTATGCTCTAATTTCCTCCTGGGTCTGCAGTCTGGAGCTCCTGGGACGAATCTGCCCTGTGTGGGGCAGCCAGTTGTTGGGGAACAGCTGAAAGGCTGGAGGAAGGTGCTGATGTGAGAGCTCAGCCTCAAACCCAGACTGCCTCAGCTGCCTCAGACTGCCTGCCTGGGGGGTTTCATGCAGAAGAAGAAAGTACCTGGGACAAACCAAGCTCCCCTTTTAGCTTTCCGAGTGATACCAAGAGGCTTGAACATCCCACAGGAGCCAGAGGTGTCTACTTGATGCCTTCTGTGTGCCTGTGAGAGCTGAGCACTCCTGGAAGCACAGGGCAGAGCACTCTGTGGGACCTGTCTGCACACACAGACAGCATCCACAGCTCATGGGAAGGACAAAACCCAGTCCATGCTCTGCTGCAGCTCAGCCCCCAGCACCTTGCTCAGCACAGTGCTGTCTTCTAAGGCACCAGATCTCCAACACAGATTCTTTGTGTTAGTCAGATATTGATATTCTTTGAGGGTAATTTCCACTTAAAACTAGAGGAAAAGCACCTCTGACCTCAGTAATACCAACAGCTTGTTACCCTCCACTAGCTCTCCTCACTCTAATCACTTTGCTCCACCCTTGGGCACACTGCACAGAAAAAAAACCCCAACAAAATAATCAGAATTCTCTCTCCATCCACTGAATTACCCGCCACCAGTTAGCAGTAGCTGAGACAGCAACATTTGAAAGAGCATTGATTGCAGTTCTTCATTTTTACTTCATTTTTACACCAACATAGACAAACATCAGATGCTTTTCTAGGAACTAAAGGTTTGGTTAAGCAGAAAAGAGGTTTTAAAGTAGTAACAGCTCTGCTGGACTCCAGTGACACCTACCGGTAAATAAAGAAGTTATCAACCACTTAGTGACCATGTGGAAGCAAAAATGTACACACCTGCCTTTAGGATCAGTCATTTTTTAAAGGATTATTATTTCTTTATTTCACGTTAGGAATTTGCTGTTGTAGTCAATGAAACATTGTGTTTCGTTTTCAAAATGGGATTTCTACTCCATCTGGTTATCAACCCCTTTCAACTGTTTTTTTTTCCTCACTCTGAAGAGATTGCCAAGTGATACATTTTGCTGTTGGCAAAACATGAAAGTGACATTAAAACAGTCCGGTGGGTTTTTTGGTTTACTGGAATACACTGGGACACATCTCCAAGCATTTCCTTTCTCATTTCATTAATATAACTGCAGTAAAAAAAATAAATACCTTAATACATCTCCATTTGCTTTCCATTTCTCGCACTTGACTGTGGATTGCAAAGGTTGAAATCAGCACAACCAGCTGAGATCAGGATGTAGCTGCTGCCAGATGCCTGCTGTTTGCAGTGCTGGACTGGTCTGTCACAGCTGAGTAGTCCTATGGGTCAGACAGGTATTTCTGACATCACCTCAGCCAGCACTGTAAGCAAATAAATACCAGTAAACTCCCTAAAAGGCAACTGGGACTCTTCCCCCCTTAGCTGTTTTTGTGTTAGGCAACAGAAAACTCAGCTCTCTTATCCCCACTGGGGTTTGAGCATGGGGAGGCTCAGGGAGCAGCCCCTGGAAGTCTTTATTGCCATGGCAGGACAGGAGGAATAGCCCATTCCCAGGGCTGGACTGTCAACAAGGTTCTTCCAGTGCCTGCTCACAAGTCCTGGAACAAGCAGCCCTTTCTGTGTGGGAATATTTCTACCTGCCACTGAATTCACTGCTTTGGAGGCTGAGGGAAAGGAGGAGGTGGATAAACCAGTCTTGCCAAGCAGCCAGGGCACTGGGAGATGTGTGGCATGAGGAAATTTGCCCTTTGCTCACAGGTAGCTGTGGCTGGCTGAGTTCTCTGTGTCACCCACAGCTCAACAAAGCCACCCAGAGAAACTCCTCAGCTCCTGCTCTTACAAATCCTTCTTTCTGCCCTGAAAGCCTGCTTTGGGAAAGCCTGCAGTGCAAACTCTCCCAGGAGAAGTGCTGGGTGGAGGGTGAGGGTGTGCCCCTGAGCACTCAGCACCACCCAGCACAGCTCACAGAGTTATCAGCACAGGCAGCTCAGAGCACAGAACACACAGACCTTTGAACAGCAAAGTTTCAGGGCAGAAGTGGCTCCTGGCAGAGCGGCTGAGGCAGATTGCACAGCCAGGGCTGGTTTTCCAGGTGACTGGAGAGCAGAGAGGTGCAAGGCAGCTGGTTTCTGTGGGACAGCACTTGCCAGTTAAGCACTGATCCCTGTGCTCAATAAAAACTTCTCAGCTAGACTATAAAGACAATGATTTCTAATGCTAAAATGATTTCAGACTATAAACCTGCTAAGTAATAGTTAAACACTGATTTTACAGGCATGCCTGTAATGCTGCCTTCATAAATCTGTGTCTATCATTAGGATGAAAAGATACTGGGTGAATTGCAGCTTGAAGATCTGGGCAAAGAATGGAGCTCTTTGTTCTTCAACTTGCATTCATGAGTGCATCTGAGTGGAGCAGAGCAGAGCTATGTATGAGCCCATGGAAATCAGATGCTCAGATGTTACTCCCTGGTACTCTGCATTCAGGTTAACTGTAAGTGCACAGTGTTAGACAAACTGATGGGAAGTTGTCATGGTGACAAGCAAATGCATATATAGATAGAGCCAGCCCATAAAAATCAAAGAGACTTTGTATTCAGAACCTTGACTAAGCAGAGCTACACGTAATAGAGTAGCATTATTAGAGCAGAATTAAAGCTCCTTGTAAATGAGATGTTAATGTCTCCACATGTGGAGCTAAAATATTGAATTGAAATTGAGACTAATCCATCCAGTCCTTTGTCAGATGAATAGGAAGCTTTTCTTGGCAAATGAGGGAAGCCCAAGTCACCTGTTTCTAGGTTTCCATTTAAACCCAGTAGTTGAAAATTCTCTTTATTCCCAAAAGGAGAAGCCAAAAGCTGCCTTTGCTGTGAACAGAAGCTGTGCTGTCTTCTTGAAGCTGCAGGCTGAGAGGCAGATTGGTCATGCAGCTGCAGAGGGAAGTCAACAAGCCCTGCTCTGTTCCAGGGCTGCTATTCAGAACCTTTTGGGCAGCAGTGAAAGGAGATCACATTAATTTCATGCTGGTTTTGCTGCTCTGCAGAGACACGAGAAGCAACAGACACGGGCACAAATCATGCCTGGATTGCAGGGGAGGAAGATGTGTGAAACTTGGTAGGAAAACAAGCTATGGAGGACACACAGCACAACTTTCACAAGCAGGTTTTGCTCTGGGGTACTTCGGTGTGGTGGCAGTGCTGCTGTAACAGCCTCTGAGCTCCATGGGCAGTTAAGTGCCACAGGAGGAGGGCCCCTGATCAGCCCCATCTGCTTCTTTTACAATAGAGATTTAGCTGTCATCACAAGAGAAGTTCCAAATGCAGATCCAGACAAACCTTTCCAGGCAGGGAGGGGAAAATGTTGCCCAGGGAGGCTGTGGGGTTCCCATTCTTGAAGGTTTTCAAGACCTCACTGGATAAATTCCTGAGCAATTGGGGCTGACCTTAGAGCTGCCCCTGCTTTGGTGGGATGAGAGAACTCCTGAGGCAGCTGCTCCCAGGATTAGTGCATGATAAACTGAGTGAGTGCCAGGTGATCCAGGTGCATCTGGCATCATATGTGCACAAACTATATTAAAATATCTTCAAATAGATTCACTTTGTCTCTCTAGAGTATGAGCAGCTTAAATGGGAGCTCAGAGGAGCCCTCATTCCCTGGAACACCCACACTGTAGGTCAGATGGTTGCAGTGCATGAAGCACCAATAAATCTCAGCACTCAATGGATCAGCATCCAAAGTGTGTGTGGTTAGAGACTGCTCTGCAAGTATTCCAAGAGAGGAGACCCAGAGTTAGCAGCAATTCAGAGATGCCCCTAGTTAATGGCAAACCCTGGTGTTTGGGGGTTTCTTAAAGGCTTTTGGAAACAAAGCTTGGTAAAAAGTAGTTAATTTAATAGGTATCAGAATGAGTCTGATGAGGGTTCACCATGCTGAGATATGGACTTAGCATGAGATAAAAGCAGAGGCACACTAGAAAAGCAAGCTGCTGCAACAGAGTCTGTCAAAATCCACTTACTGAGCTTTGCCAAATCCTTGTCTTAAAGGGCAGTCAGCAATCTCAAACAAGTCCATTTGTGCCCCATTAAACCCTTGTCCTGTTTATTTGTACCAATTTCCCCCCTCACTGCTGAACTCCAGGAATCTAGTGGGCATTTTCCCCTCCAGCACATGGGAGTTCGTGTTAAGCATGACAGCTCACAGCTCTGATTCATCCCTCAGCCTGTTAACTCCGACAGCAAAGATCAGCTCTTGAAAATGGAAGTGAACGAGCTGCTGAGCAGGTTTGAAGTGGAACCTCTGCTTCAAGCCATGCTCTGTGCTGTCTTCATTGCAGGTGGAGTGTGGTTGTTTGAAACTGGAATCTTTTATTCTCCACACCTGTAGTGCAGGGAGATGTTTGTGCCCTGAGCCTGCACACCCAAACAGGGTGAAGGCCCAAGGGCCAGGCAGGGTGCTGCAGGGTGGGCAGAGCAGGGCAAACTGGGGTGACTCTCAAAGCCCTGCAGCTGAGAAGGTGAAAGGCAGGCAGAGATCTCCCTCCTCTCTGCTCCTGTTTCATTGCGCTCCCATGTCAGAAGCAGCATTTACCCTTCTGCTCGTTGATGAGTCAGGAGGCTCCAGCACATTCCTTCCTAGAGAACAGGGATTAAACTATCAGATCTTTTCACTGCCAAGATAAACAACCAGTCTCCTAGGAAACAGAGCCATTCCACAGGATGTTAAAAGAGACCAGCTCAGTACCTCTGATCACAGCTACCTGCTGCTTCATAGAATGTTTGTGCTGACAACTACAAGAAAATACTACTTTACTTCAAGAAAAGGTTATTATACTTCAAATCTGCTCAACCACAGGCAGTTCAGTTCCATGTTTAAGTTCTATTTTCCTGTGTCCAAGTTATTCTGAGGCTAGAAAAGTGCAATATATTACCTGGCTGCACCAGGTGGGACTGGAGACCCACCTAACCCAAGAGGCTGTGCCCAGCTAGGCAAGAGTTCCAGGACAGGGGAGGGATGGAGTGGTTTCCCAGTGCTGCATTAGTGCACCAACAGGCTCTGCCACCTGCCATCCTGCTTGAGTGCTCAAGCAACCCTGGGTCAGGGTGATGTGCAGGAGCTGTGAGAGCCTCAGCAGGGCTTCCTCCACTTCCAGCTGTAGTTGAATTCAGCCTCTAATCCTGAGCTCTGCTGTAGGTGAAGCCTTGCAGATGCAGACCTTGACTCAGCTTTTTCACTGCCCCTTGCACGTGCCTCACCACTACAGCCTTGTCAAGTGGCTGCCCATGGTCACTGCCCCTGGCTCTTCTCTGCTTTTGCTGCACAAGGCTTGTGAAGCTGCTGCCTTGCTGTCCCCCCCAGCTCCTGGCTTGCCCCCTGCTCACTGCTCCCTGATGCCACTATTCCTCTGGAAAAAAAGAAGGAGTCTGATTCTTACCTAATATGGAGCCGTTCACCAGAGTGGTAATCACTAAGGTGAACTGGAGGAGTCCTTGATGAATACAAGTCCCCTTCCCAGGTCCTCTTCCAAGCTCCATGAAGAAAGTGTAAGATGCAGGCTCTCTTATTTTCTAGGTGCAGAACAATTTAGGACAACTGGGAGATGAAAGCAACACATAGAAAAAAAAAAAATCAGAGTAAGAGCTTCTCTGCAGCTTTCTTTGCACTTCTACTTGCTGGAAAACCTGCTGCATGCCTCTGGTAGCTCACACTGGAAGGCAGACCCAGCAATCAGCAGGAGAAAGAATGAGCAGTGCAGGCAGTGATACTGATGCAGTGCAATTTACCACCAGGCATCTGTCTGTACGTGAATTTGTGTTTTCCTTAATTAGCTGTAATAGGAAATACCAAGATCCTCAGCTGGCCCTGTCACTTAATATGAACTACAGACTTGGAAAACGATATAAAAATAGAAAGGAAATGGAATCCTGAAGCAGCAGGAGCACTTGACAAGGGATGCAAGTGGCACTGGCCTGGGAAGTGCCACGTTGGCACTGCTGGGCACACTCCACTGCAGGGTTTGTCACCACACAGCACAAGAGAGCTCAGTACAACGTGACATTCAGCTCACTCACAGCTTCCACAGACCACCAGAGGCAGGAAAACTGAAAAGCAGCCACCTATGCTCCACTTCTCATGTACAACAGTTTGTCTTTTCAGAGCTCCAAAGAGCTGATCAAAGGTGCTGCAAAGAACTGGGTGAGGCATGTTCCATTCTGCCTACTTGAGGAAGCTCTTCAGATGCTGGTTTTGGAACAAAAAGGGGTCTGCTTTTCTCTGTCTAAGGCCTGGCTGCCCACTAGCCAGTCACTGCCTAGAAAAGATTTGCACCTAGCAGGCAGGGACTCTGGAGAGGCAAGGGACAGCAGATGGTCTTACCCAAGGCTCCAGGGTACAGCTGGCACAGACATCAGGCAGACTCCATGACAAAGTCCAGCTGCAGCTCACAGGTTCAAGGTTTCCAGATCAGCCAGGGCTATGTCACAGTGAGAGGGCCAGGTCAGATGGCACCTTGCAGCATGGCAGCCTCCTGCTCAGTGTGACCATCAGGGGCAGGGAGGGAGAAGCAGCAGGGCAGACACTGCTGCATCAGTCCCAGGAGAAAAAAGAAACTGCACTCTGCCATCATCACTCCATGATCTGCTCCATCTGCTCACTGCTCCTCTGGAATTCACATCCACAGCCATCTCTGCTCATCACAGTCCTTCTCTTCCTTTCCAGCTGCTCCCATACCTTGGCTTCTCCAGCATGTTTGAGAGGAGAAAGGGTGGATCTAGAAGAGGATGGCAAGAGTGCAGCTCCCTGCCAGGCCAGTGCAGAGAGGCTGGTGCTGGGCTCTGCTCACAGGGCATTAGTGCCAGAGCCAGAGGGGATGGATTCAGCTGCTCCAGGGCAGGGGCAGCCTGGGCAGGAGGGAACAATTGGCACTGGCAGAGCAGCCAGAGCCTGGCCCAGGCTGCCCAGGGAGGGGGGTGAGTCCCCAGCCCTGGGGGTGTTTCAGGGTGGTTGGGATGTGGGTTTGAGGGCCATGGGTTAGGGGTGAACTGTGCAGAGTAGGGTGCTGGTTGGACTAGATGATCCCAAGGGGCTTTTCCAACCTGGATGATTCCATGATTCTATTCCTCTATCGCTGTGTTTAGCATCCACCCAGCTAGACACAACTGTGGTCTTTGGCTGAGTCAGTAGAAACAGTTGAGGTTGTTCTGTGGCACTGGGGCAGTTCTTTGAAAGGGAAACATGCACAGCCAAGGGCCACGAGGATGGGCAGAGGCTGGAGCAGCTCCTGTGAGGACAGGCTGAGAGAGTTGGGGGTGTTGAGGCTGGAGAAGAGAAGGCTCCAGGGAGAGCTTCTGGTGGCTCCCAGGATCTGCAGGGGCTCCAGGAAAGCTGGGGAGGGACTTTGGAGGCTGTGGGGCAGTGCCAGAGCTGGAGGGGATGGATCCAAACTAGAGCTGGGGGGATTCAGCTCAGCCATGAGGAAGAATTTCTTCTTTTTCTTGCCCAGGAGGGGGTGAGAGCCTGGCCCAGGGTGCCCAGAGAGGTGGGGGCAGCCCCATCCTTGGCAGTTTCTCAGGCCAGGCTGGATGGGGCTCTGAGCAACCTGCTCTAGTGGGAGGTGTCCCTGTCCTGGCAGGGGGTTGGAGCTGGAGCAGCTTTCAGGTCCCTTCCAACCCTGACCTGTCTGTGAGTCTATGACAACTGTGCTGCTTTTCTCCTGGAGACCTGCCTGTAGCCAGGGAGCAGAAGACTACTCTAATGCCCAGTGGCACACACCACACTACCAGCACACTGCTGGGCTTCACAGGAAAAAAACCCAGCTCCAGATATCAATGCCAGAATATTACCACTTCCATTGGTTCCAAGTGCCTGGCTCTTATAGAAAAGCCTATGTATATTTAATATTTCCTTGGTAGCTCACAATACATCAGTAATTAAGGAGCATTTAAGAGACACATAAATCTAGAGGTTTTTCTCCACTAGAACAAAAGATAAATAGTTTTAATTCAGGTTAAGAAAGGTATGAAGACAAAATGATGTGCTTTGAGCTTAGGTTTTCCTACCTACTTGAAATGAAAGCAACTTGGCAAAGTTAATCCACAACTTTGCATTCTTTAACAGGCATTTTAATATTCTGCTTGTATATTTTTGTCACCCTTTGGAAAAAAAACCCCAGCATAGCATGCAACCTGACGTTCTATCAGAGAAAACAGATGCATGTTTCCCCTGTCAGTGCAGGACTGTCCTTCTCTGTTCAGACACAGGGACACTGGAGCCTGGAAAAGGAGGAGAGGAAAAGCCTGCTCTGCCCAAGACTGTGGCCATTGTAGTGGATGGAGCAGAAAAAGGTTTCCCACCAAGACTTTCCATCTTCCTGGGAGCCTGTGAGCAGATCATTTACAGCTCTGCATCCCTGAGGGCCACTGGCACCCCAGAGCCCTGGCAAGGGTGAAGAAAGGCTCTGAGGAAGCTGAGAACAGCATGGAGGCCCAGAGCAGAGCAATGTCCTTTGAGATGCACTGCCCTGCCCCCCCAGAAACACTGGTGATTTTAGTTGAACATTAACTGCTGTCACCATGGTTCCATCACAAATGACTTAGCATGTAAATAGTGTATGGAACGTTGTGAAAAAAAAGCAGTTCCTTGTGGGACAAAAGTGATTTAACAATCAAACAGCCAGCAAAAAAAGAAAGGTAGAAGAATGTTAAGGCTGTGAGAACTGCACAATTGAGGGGAAAAAAAACCCAAAGTAATTTGCTTTCCTATTGGCAGGATCCTCATCTACACTGAGGCAAAAGAAACTTATTTGAAACACAAGTCTTAGACTGATAGCTGAATGTTGTGTCTCCAAAAGGCAAGAAGAGGATATAATTTTCCTTTCTTGCCCTTTCTAGGGTATCTAATAGAGTCAGACAGGGTTTAAATATTTCCTATAACACCTAAGATTATGATCATTAGTATCTCTGCATGGTCATAAATAATCTCTACATGCTGTAAACAGCATCTGGCCTATTTTGCATAATTATTCTGCTGAGGTAGCTTCTGCTGCTGTAGCCTCCATCTGACTGGGCTGTACCTGCTGCCCCACCAGACCTGTACCAGGCTCCAGGCTGGTGCAACCAGCAGCTGTAGTTCTGCCTGATGGTTTTTCAACCCTCAGATTCACACCCTCAAAGGCAGACTCTGCAACTGAGCAGCCAACACCCCAATGACAGTGGCCATGAGGCAAACATCTCTTTTCTTTTCTTTTCTCTTTTCTTTTCTCTT
>VYZU01034945.1:25850-54302 GCA_013401355.1 Ceyx cyanopectus
TATTTTTTATTTTATTTATTTTTATTTATTCTTATTTATTTTTATTTATTCTTATTTAGTTTTATTTTATTTGTTTTATTTATTTTATTTTATTTTATTTTATTATTTATTTTTATTTTATTTCTAGCTGGACACAGGGCAAGGAAGGACAGGCAGGTGTTCTAGGACTTAGACAACATCTGTTTGTGCTATGGGATTCCTGAGTGGCTTTACACAACTCTCTTACTTACTCCCTGTTTCTTTCTGATCTACAAGACAAAGGTGCTTTTGCCTTCCTGCCTTTTCTGTCTGACTGCTGGGTGGTTTTGGGTGGGAGCAGAGCCCCTGTTTTGACCCTGTTAGAATGCAAACCTGCTGAGCCTTACAGTCCTTTGCAGCTCCTCAGTGAAAGCTGGGGGTGGGGTGGGGAGAAGGGATGCTGCTGCTGCCCTTTCTCAGGAGCCTTTTGTGAGGACAGCGTGAGGCCTGGCACGATGTGACTCAGAACAGGAGTGCTCCCATCTGAGCACATCCCATGTGGCATGTGGTGCTCCACAGCAAACCTTTGCCAGGGCCATGTGGACTGTCCTGCCATTGCTGTGCTGCTGGGATTCGACAGCACAGGCTGCCTCAGGCACCAAACAGAGATCTTCAGTGGAAGAATTGCTTTCAGAAGCAGTAACAGCAACCACAGCCACCTGCACAGCTACCAAAAAGACCACAAGTCATTCTACGGACATGTCCAGGGAAGCTGGAATAGAGCTGTGTCCTGCTCAGCTCCTCTCAGGTTTCTGTACTTCTGCTGCACTTTGTGTCCAGTCCTCTGGCCTGATTCATTCCCCAGGAAGGAGGAATCATGACTTTGGGAAGCAATATGAAAATCTATTACCTGACTGACAATCTGTAGAGCAGGAGGAGGGCAGGTGAGGACAAACAGAGGGTTTCTGTGAGCTGTTAGGCATGGCTAGGCAGCAAGAATCTCCCTCTCTGCTCTGCCCTGCCGAGGCCACATCTGCAGTGTTGTGTCCAGGGCTGGGCCCCTCAGCTCCAGAGGGACAGGGAACTGCTGGAGAGAGCCCAGAGCAGAGCCCAGAGCTGCTGGAGGGAGGGGAACAGCTCCCTGCTGAGGAGAGGCTGAGGAGCTGGGCTCTGGAGCTGGGAGGAGACTGAGGGGGCAGCTCATGGATGGGGATAAAGATGGAAAGGGGGAGTGTCAGGAGCTGGAGCCAGGCTCTGCTCAGGGACACCCAGTGACAGGACCAGGGGCAGTGGCTGCAGCTGGAACACAGGAGGGGCCACAGAAATAGGAGCAAAAAGCTTCTTCCCAGTGAGGGTGGCAGAGCCTGGCAGGGGCTGCCCAGGGAGGTTGTGGAGTCTCCTGCTCTGGAGACTTCCCAGCCCCCCCTGGATCTGTTCTGTGTGAGCTCATCTGGGTGCCCCTGCTCTGGCAGGGGTTGGACCAGATTATTTTTGAGGTCCCTTCCAATCCCAATCAAGATGCCTGAAAAGCACACAGGTCAGCTCTGTAGGTGCTGAGTGTCATTTAGGATGCAGCAAGGCCCAGCTGGTTGCTGCTGGCCAAGGAGCCAGGCAGCCAGGCAGAGCTGGTGGTGCCCAGAGAGCAGAGAAGGCAGAGGCAGGGAGGGCAGCCAGGTCTCATCAAGTGTCCAGACTGCCCAGCAACTTGTGGCTAAAGTGCAGGTCCAAGGTCAAAGCAGAAAATGGATCCACAAATCAGGGCTGGTCCAGCAGGAGCAGGCAGGGTTAGACACGGCCCATTAAGCACTCAGCAGGCCCTGCAGAGACAAGACAAGCCTAAGATGAAGCTACAAAGTCATCCTGAAGGTCAAGACTGGAGTCAATAGCTAGATAAGGATATCACTCAGCTAGAGATAAGCACTCTTAGAGCAAAACTGAAATCCTGAAGGTACAGACCAGAGTTTAAGTAGAGCTCCTGGCCCAGGGGCAGAGGATGTGGGTCCCAGATGAGGTTGATGGGTGTTGTCAAGGGCTGTTCACTCAGGGCTCTGGAATTGATCTCTTCTTCTTTTTTTTTTTTTTTTTTTTTAATGCTTCATTTATCTTAAGCCAAAAAATCAACACACTCCTTCAGAGAATCCACAGCTACCCAGACAGTGCTTTTGCACAAACCAAGGATATTCAGAAGGAATTGTACTGTTGCAAATGATGCAACACAATAGTTGGTGTCACAAACAGGTATCACAGGACTACACAGGCCCAACTGCTCTTACAATGTCATTTTTCAAGTGATTATTGGCACAGCAGCATGGGTTGTGTGATCACATTCTTCACTGCTTGATGACAGCTCAAGACATTTTTCCCTGCCTGTGCTCACTGGAGTTTAATGTTTGGAAAATGGCAGAGCATGAGGTGATGCAGATTCCTCAATCCTAAATATGGTGATAAAATGAATGTAAACACGAACAGCCTCCTTCTGTTTGATCCCACAGCTTGTTCGAGTCTAACAGGGAGTAAAAGAGAAGCTGAAAACCACTTAAATATCATTCACTTCAGGAATTAAATGTGAATTAATGAAGAATGAACTGAAGAATGAACTTTATGAAAACAGGTAAAGACTCTGGGGATGTAATTCAAGCTTGTGTGATCAAACTGCACTTGTGAAAGAGATGCATTCTTCGAAACTTGTGACCTTGGCAAGTCTGGCAAGAAAAGGCAAAAGAAAATGTAAATCTTTGTAAACAAGCTAGTGCTGGGCAGCAAGGGAGCACTTTCAAACCATCACAGCGAGCTAACAAGCCTTAATTCCTCTGACCTCTTACCCCCTTCCACCCAGGAGCTCTCTTTAGCTCAGCCCTGGGCACTCACTAAGCTTTTGCTCTGCCATGTCTGTCTCTTTTTGCTGTAATCTTGGCTCTAGCTACTTGGCTCGAGTTTAGCTCTGCTCCCTGAGGTGCTGTCCTGAGTAGATTTGACCCTGCTGTGGTTGCTCCACTTCAGCTCTGCCTGTGACCTTCAGGGACATGCACGAGGACCTGGATTCCTGGTGGTTTTCCCCCAGCCTCTCCTGCTGTTCTCCCAGGTACAGGGGGATGGGCTCAGCTCTCCTGGCTGTGCTGCCATGCCTGCTTTCTGGGCTCCTAGGGAGCTGCTGGTCCTGCCTGTGCCTGGCACAAAGATTTAGCACCAGTTTCCCTTGCTGAAAATCACACTGCTGGTTCTCACGTTTGTGAATGAATGGCACTGATTTGATAAGACTTTTATGAAGAGGCTTAATTAAAGAATACTTCCACTAGTTATCTCTGCCTAAAAGCATTTCATGGGAGAAGAGCTTGATCCTGTGAGGTTGCTTCTCACTTCCACTATTTTTCCAGGGACCTCTGAAAACTAATTCAGACCATTGTTTGTTACAAATGCTAACTCCATTTTCATTTAAAGCCTCATATTCAGTTCTATTAATAATAGATTAGTAAAGCATTTATCTTTCTATACCCATGAAGCTCTTATTCACATTAGAAATCTCTGCTGTATAAACTGATTCTTACATCCAGTTTCTTAACTCAAACTGGTGTTATTCCTTTTGATACATCAAAAATGTTAATTCTGTAGTAACTTAAAAACTATTAAGTGAATAAACTATTTGATCCATACTGATATAGGCACCACAGTGGTATCTTCAACACCCCTTGTGCTCCTTAAGCCCTGCAACCCAGTGTTGAGATGAAGGTAATGGGGGTCACTAAGTGTGTCAAGTCTTTGTCATCTGAAGTGACAAGTATGGAGCAGGATCCACTGATGTTTGTTCACTTCTTACATCTCAAAACTGCTGCTGGCAAAAGCAAGTGCCCTTGTAATCAAGTCCTCAGGAGGAACTGCAATTCATGTGCAAATCTCTCTTGTCATGGATTGGTGTCTCTTGTGACTCTGCCCCAGGATCCTTGCCAAACACACTCACTGTCACTCTCTGTGCTGATTAGAGTGTACAGTGTGGATTGGGCACTAGTGCAGTGTATTAAGAGAAGGCACAGAAACAACTGCTGATGTTTACTGGGGATTATAGTGATGGTTTGGGGGTTTCTCTGCTGTCCAAAGGTGTTCTGAATCCTGCTGCAACTGCAGACTGAGGAACTCCTTCAAGGGTGAGAGCTGGGAGATGCTGCTCCTCACTGGTGGTTGATATTTCTCAGTGGTTTCTTTTTGTCTCCCAGCTTTCCCAATCAGTTCTGTTAGAATGTTCAATCTTTTCTCCAGCAAATTATTATTTTACTGTGATTTTTGGCATTTCCAGCCACACTAGAGCCAGTGGCTTGAAGCAAGGGGAACACTATGTGCTTAAAATTAAGTTTGTACAGATCTACTTAGTGGTGAATCAGAATCTAAGAGAGAATTTAATGTAATTGTATTAAAGAATGCTAAGTCATGGTGTAACCTGCTTTCAAAGGCTGAGAATTGCTCAGACCAAGTGCTACTGGGGGAGTAAAGGGGCACACAACTGAGATGCTATCAAACATGACTTCTGAAGCAGAGCCAAGAGGAAGAAGTTTGAGGAACATGAAGCTCCACAGGTTCCATTCAGGGAAAGGTACAACAGGAGAACAGGACTGTGGCACAGATACAGAAAGTCTGTGTTTCATCCCAGCTGGCAACAGAGAGGTGGCTGCAGAGGATGAGATCCAAAACAAAGTTGGGCAACAGGTTTTTCTGAAGACTTGGGCTAAAAGGCATCTTGCTGCCCTGTGTCTGAAAGTCTTGCTTAGTTGGAGCTATTTGTCTGAAAGATATTTCCTGTTATGTAATGCCCTGGGTGGAAGAGATGGAGACCAGGCACTGTGGTTTACTGGTATGATCAAACTGTGCACAAAGCCAGCTACCTTGTTTTGTGTCCACAGGCTGCATTAGACTGGAAACTCACTGTAGTAGGTCACTAAGTACCACCCAAGCTCCCTTTAACTTAGGGCTGTTTGTTAAAAGACCTCCCTTCTCCTTGTAAAGCCAGAATGATGCTATTTTAGAACTCATTTACTAATAGCCAGGTCAGTATCTGTTCAAAAAGCAGCTGCAGCTAGGAAATAGCTGCTGTATAGTTCGATTCTTTAGCACTGGGCATGGACCTTTGTCAAGCCATTGGTTATTTTTCAGAGCAATTAAGGGCTTTTCCAAGTGGCTGGAACCCAACTAGTGTATTCTGTGCAGGAATCTGCCTCTTCTCTGTGGGGGGAACCCATCTTTTCTTCCTTGAATTATTCCAAGCAATGAATCCCAGAGTTTTGGTGCAGATATGATCCTAGCACTCCACTTCCCTACAGAGATAAACAGCTTGCTTTTGTGTTTTCCAGTTTCCTACAAAACTCTTTGTTCTTCCCCAGACACTGAAGGATGCCCAGATGAAGAAAGGATGAGGAAGAGAATGGAATGAGTGAGAGGCACTCCCTGGGGAAGAAGGAAGGCAGAAATGAAGGGTGGGAAGAAGATGAAGAGGGTGAGGGTGAGAAAGAATTGAGTAAGGGGAGAAAATCACTTTATTTCTAGGGCATCACTTAGAGTTGGGTAAGTGAAGTGTTGCTTGAGCTCTTCAGCTGTCACAGAGCACCTTGTAAATAATTAGTGTCATTTTCTGAGGCAATCCTACTGCTCATTCCTTCCAGTTACACTCAGTTTCTTTTCAAAAGGATTCCAGCCTTTTTTTATTATTATTATTATTTATGAAATTACTTTTTCTTTTGTTTTTAGAGAACTATCTTAGAAGCTTTTCTCCTTTCACTGGTGGTGGGAATGAGAGATGCCTCATCCTATTCTCTTCCAATGCAAGCAGGGGCTGCAGGAGACCTTTCTCACCTGCCCTAGGCATTCAGAGCTTTTCCAGAGGAGTTTCCAGAGGAGTCCTTTCTTTGAACAGATGATTGCTAGGACAGAATTGCTTGATAAACTTGTAATCCTCTCATTAATTGTTATGCTACAACCATAAGCAAAATCAACACATTTGGTGTCAGTAGATATTCCTTATTTAAAAAAAAATAGGATACTAGTCTTACCACAGCCCAGACAATATTATTCTTCTCTCTAAAGCTTAAGAAACTGCAACAAAACATTATTACAATGGAACAGGCTTTTATAGATGCCAAAGATAAAATTACTTGGCTTCTTATCTAGCAAAATAGCATAGTCACTGAGTTTCATGATTTCCCACGTTTATTAACTTCTGGTGCTAGTTACAGCTTGATTAAAAATGTCTAAATAGTTGTCTCTTAGCAAAAGACAGCTCCGCTTGACACTGTTCCAGTAATTCTACTGATGTAATCCTGGGGGAAAAAAATAGAATATCTGCATTCTTTTGCAACACTTTTGAAATAAATGTATTTTTAGCTTAGAAATACTGAAAGGCACCTATCAAAAGACCTGTTTTGACATTTCTTTTCATGAAAAAAAAACCAAAACCCACAACATAATTTTTGCTTTTCATATCACTCGAAGATAAAATATCAGTTTTTGCACAGGATCCATTTTCTGACTGGCTCTAACGTTAATGTTCATGCAGAGTACTTTTACCAAGTAAGCTTCCTACTCACCACTAATGACTCCTCAGATCCATTAGCCTGTTATGTATTATTGATTTCCAGTGTTACTGATTAATGCTGTGAGCAGACTGCTCCTGGAGAGGAATGACACTTCTTACTGTGGGTGGGATGGACCTGCTTGCTAAGGGCAGTTCCTTGCTCCTTCCCCTCCCCACTACTGTTTTTCCAGTACCCAGTGAAATGTCAGGTGCTCTCTATCCACCTTCTAAGAGGAATTTCCACTGTATTTTGGAAGTAGAAGGCAGCACAAGGAAGGGAAAGCCATGCACCTGCAGCTCTGTTTATTCCAAGGGAACAGGGTGGCATTTAATGTTCCCTCCTTGCAGGGGCTGGCTGCCACAGGCTGCTGCTGGCACCCTGGAGGCTCCTCAGTCACTGCAACAGCTCCTCACCCTCCCCTGGCAGCTTGCAGACTGCTGGCATTGCCCCAGGGTGAGTTCCTCGGGGCTGGGTTTCTCTAGTCTCATTCAGGACAGGGTGGTGCACCCTGGGTTTGTGACCAAGCCCACACAACCAGATCCAGCTCTTCCATCTCTTGACTTAAAAGGCTACAACCTCCAGTTCCTTCCACCCTTT
Organism: Ceyx cyanopectus; assembly: GCA_013401355.1. NCBI lineage: Eukaryota > Metazoa > Chordata > Aves > Coraciiformes > Alcedinidae > Ceyx > Ceyx cyanopectus. The sequence continues at coordinate 32,960 of VYZU01034945.1, forward strand.
TAACCACAGTGTGCATGCTCCTCTGGCTCTCTGCTGCCCTGCACTGTTGGATTACTTTTGATCACTTCAGTCAGCAGCAGCTCTGGCTACAGATGATGTGTTGGGTATTTTCTGCATGCTCTTCTCCAGATGTCTCACAGCCTCTGTCTCTGATAGACTACAGACATCCTGCTCATTAATGCACTTAATTATTAACTCATCACCTGCACTTTTAAGTCCCTCACTCCTTTTGTTGCACAGCTATAATAATTAGCCTTCGTGTTAGGCTGTCAGCACTGATAATCGACACCTTATTTCAAGTACTTAAATAGACTTTGGGTTAATCTTCACAGCAGGTTATTAAACATCTGGAATTGGATTCCAGATGTTTGATTCCATTGGATTGAGTCCCTGAAGTTAATTCCAAAGCAGAAGAATGTGCTGCCTCCACCAGCTGTGGGACACAGCAATCCAATGAGCTCATGTCTATGGAAATCAAGGCCTTGGACTTCCATTTACAGGCACCTACATGATCTTTTCTGAGAAGAGTTATAGAATAGGCATTTAAAATGTACCTGTTCACATGTCTGGGTGGCAGTTCTCTGTCAGACCTTGTCACCTAACAGCCATTCTTTTTCTGCAAGAAGACTGAGAGCAAAGCACTCAGTGGAGCAGAAAGTTCCTCAGGTGGGGACAGGTTAAAAAGGTTTTCTTGGCAATGACTGTGAAGGAAAAAGATTTCAGTCAATTTAAACAGAGCAGTATCTATCTTTTGGTAAATAGTCAGTGTATTTTTTTATCCTGAATGTAAACAGTGTCAGTCTCCTGCCTCATACAATGCTAATTCATTCTCCCTTTGCACTAATACCTTCTCTTCTCACTCACCACCTCCTGATACCATTACATAAAGAAGGGGGAGAGTGGTTATCTGATTTCTGTTAGCAGTATCTTTTTCTCATTGTTTCTTATCTCCCTGCCTTCTGGATCTTACAAGAGATTTCAAATGGGTAGGACATTTAGACACCCTTTCCCCACAACCCAGGAGACACTGACATCTAAAACTCTCCCTTGCTTGCCCACACCCTTCGTTTTAATGATGGTATTCCTGGGGCTTGTTTCTGGTACAGTTGCGTGAATACTATGGGATGGTGGCCTGGCTGATGAGGTTTCTGCCTTTCTGATTCATTATTATCCTCCTGGACCCCCAGAGCAACTGGCCTTTGCTGCTTCCTAACATAGCCTAGTACCCACACTTTGCTTTTCTTTATTCTTAATTCAGTTTTTGTTTGTTTGCTTTTCTGTTTGAACTCTGGACTGCTTGACAATCTCACAACTTCCCCACAAGAAGAGAATTTCTACTCTCTCTGCTCTACAGGTATTGAACTGGAGTTGCAGTGGAACCAATTAACTCGTTCAACCACCAAGAAGTTCCTCTGGAGAAGAAGGTCTGGTAGTGTTCAAACCAGCAGAATGAATATAAAAAACCCCAAACCTCCATTGTTTTCTCACAGTAAATCAGCTCTGGAGGGCCCATCCATAACCTGAGGATCTTGGATCTGAGGAGCAGAAGTTTTCTTAATTCTGTAAGGGTGATTAGACCTGGGAGCTTATTGCATGGTCTATGGAGTACCTGCTTTGGTGAAAACTAGATCCTTCAGTGTAAAGTGTCTATGCTCAGAAAACAGGTTGGAGTTTCTTTGGTATCTGACTTCAGGATGCTGCCACCAGATTATTTATTGTTCTCTAGTTTTTATGGTTGTTGACTTGGATGGCTTGACTGTGGAGCACATTGAGATGACTGCAGCTGGTTCTGAGAGCTGACCAGGGGTATTTCCCTGAACTGCAAACTCAACAGCCCTGTTCTGTTGCTTAGAAAAAAACAAACCTAAAACCAATACAAGAAAAGAATGCAAGCAAGTAACACTAGCAGGAGAAAGCAAGAAGCCTGAGTGCACTGGGAGTGATGTCCATGGTCAGCAAGCAGCAGCAGTTTGTACTGACTGCAGGGTTAGTGTCCTGAGCTCACCTTAGCAATGCACTTGTTTGGCAGCATATTCTTTGACCAGTAAGGACAGAGGCTGGCCTTTTGGGCTGTGTGGAATTTGGGGGTTTGTGTTTGTTGGTTAATATGTTTTTCTTTTCTTTTGTGCCTTTGTTATTGTTTGGGTTTGGGTTTGGTTTTCTTAGGGGGAAGCAAAGAGAATGAGGATTTCACTCTTACTAAATTACATTTAATTTCTGAAGCTACAAAAAGGGGTAAAAGCACACAAAGCAAATGTTTTTGTCATCAGGGGAAAACGCTTGTAAATGTCCATTATTTCTTGGGGTGTTCTGCACTCATTCCCATTACTGAATATTTGATTAGGAAAGAGCACATTGATTTTCTTACTAGGACAAGAGTGACTGCTCGTGACAGGATCCTGCCCCAGCCTGGAGCAGTGTTGTAACCTGAGGCAAATGCTGCTTCTGCTTCAGCTGCTGCTGCCTCTTTTGTCTCGGGCAGGACACTTGTCACTGCAACTTCTAACAGGCTCAGCTGAAATACCCTCTGGTATTTTTAATTTGTACTCTTCAAGCTGGTTTCAGCAACAATCAAATACAAGATGGTGAAAATTCAGCAGTGTTAGCAAGTGTTTCTCCCTCCTGACCCTGCCCCAATTCCTGAAAGCACTGGGCACAGAGCAGTTTAGAACAGCAGAGGTGTGATCTGCTCAGACATCACCTGTCTGCTCATCAGAGCAGTAACAGCATTTTCTCTCATCAGTGGATTGAAAAATCATATCTTTCTTTTTTTTTTTTACAGAATCACTGATGGTATTTCTACAGAGGATAGGATTTCTTTCATGGGAATGTGGTAAAACAACACAGCATGTGCCAGGAAAAATAGTTGTCTAACTGTCAGCACAGTCTGTGTAATCTTTGCAGACAGAAAATCAGTGCTGTTATCTGAGGAGAAAGATGAAAATTCTTTAATATCCAGTGAGACCACACTTCATTTACCTCCTGAGTATCAGGAACTGTTGTGTACCAAACCCCAGGGTTTTCATTTGGCTTGCTGTGTGTGGGTACAGATTGTTTCTTACTCTTTTCATCAGAGATGTGTCTGTCTCCATTACTGTGCTGTTCTACTCATCAAGATATTTCTGCAGCCTCCTCTCATGCAAGGCTCTGGTTGCAGAGCTCTTTCCGTTTCAGAAGTAGCTGCTACATAAGCAGATGAGATAAAACCAACCAAAACCCACTCAGAAGACAAATGGTAGCAGTTTTTCTTCCTGTGAGCAGTGCAGGCTGCCTATTAATGCTGATCCAAACCTGTGTGCAGCTCAGCACTCAAGTGGGGGGTGAAAAATGCCTGATAAATACAATTTCTCTGCAGTTTGATTTCTCAGCCCTTCTCTGCCACTAATCTTCTCTCAATCTGAACTCTACCCTGGCTGGGAAACACACTATGCTGCTCTATCTCTCCACAAGCAAATCTGTCAAGGGAACTTTCCTTCACGATTTAAATCTAATTATTGCCTGGAAGAAGAGGAGGTGTTCCTGCAGTGAGGCAGCAACTTTTGTTCTCCCTTTAAAACAGGATTTGTCCCTGCATGACACACACACTGCACCAGCACCACATCTCCTTGCCAGGCTACTCCAGGCATGAAGAACTACATTTAATCTCTATGATCTTTAGAGCACAAGGAAGAGATATGTGTGTCCCTGCTTTATCTGGGGTGCCAAAATTGCTGTGTGCTGCCTGGGAGCAGCCAGGGAGAGTTCCCACCTGACAGATCTTAGCTGTGAAAAGGCAAAAAGAACACAGATGGTTGAAATCAGATATAAAATGAGCAACTAATTTCCCCCTGCAGGTCTAAGCAGGTAAGTCTGTTGCAGATACCAGCACAAAGCAGACCTCTGACAGCACTGTGAGATCAATGTCTTTTCAGCTGTCCCCCAGCCACTGACAAGCAACACTATAATGTCTGACTTGAAAAATAGGTCATTATTTGATTATTATTATTATATATATGATATAATATATTATAGATATATATTATTTATTATTGCTATCATATTGTTATTGTTATTTCATTATTTGATGTCAAACACGTTATGGACTCCTCTAAAAATGCCCCCAAATTGTATGTTTCCAGGCTAAATGGAACTGAAACCCCTTCAGTGCATTGTCTTGTTATTTAGATGAGAGGAAGTGCTGGAAGTGTAACCTGTGACCCAGGAAAAAGGAAAACTTACTCTACAATCTGTATGTTAACAGGTTGATGTTGGCATTGCAAGAAAACTGAGAGGATCTGAGTCAAGAAAATGAGAATACCAAGCCAAAGAGCAGCTCTTTATGCCTGTCCTTGAAGGCTCTGTGTCCCACTCTTGTTGTTAACAGCTTGGTAAGAGCAGGATGCACCTGTACACAGCTTGTTGGAACACACAGATGGGAGATCCTGCATTGCTCCTCCTGCACTTCAAACAGCACTTGGCTTTTCTGCTCTGAGATAAAACTGACTGCAAGGTAGCAGGAGCTTTTGGCAGTCTCACCTTGGGGCTGCCTGTAATGACATCTCCTGCCTTTTGTTGTGCAAAGTTATCTTCCAGAAAGGTCCTGTCTTTCAGAAGTTCCAACATCCCTTTTGCTGCTTCACACCCCCAAGGAGCTGCAGGCAAGCCCTGTGTGAGCAGGAGCAGAGTGATGGATTAGCAGTGAGCAGCAATCTCTCCTAAGCCCAGACCATGAATACCACATAAACCAGTGCCCTGGTGCTGATGCTGTCATAGAGAACAGCACAGGCTAGAAAATGGCCAGAGAATTGCCAAAGGTGAGATTTTTTCAGGGGAATTAGACAACTCTTGGCTCAGTTCTGCCACAGCCAGTTTAAATCTGGTTTATTTGCACCTCCCTAGCACTGCAGGGCAGGGGCACTCACTGAAATCTCTGCCTTTCACAACACATCTCCTAAGAATTCCTTTTAAGTCCCATAGTTTGGCAGCCTGGAGAGCCCTGTCCAGGGGCCTGGGGACACAGGGTGATGTCACCTGCAAGGAAAGGGACTCTCCAGCACTACAGCTGTGATCCAGACACTCAGCTGCTGTCATGCTAAGAATGGAATGGATCCCTTTTCCCTCAGTTCAAGGTGAGTTACTCCAAGTGCTGATGTAAGGACAGGTAGCTGAGAATGGAGGGGATACAGATCCCACTCTTCCCATCACAGCCTTCTCACTAGGGCTTGCCAGAAACACTACACACCAGTTGGGTTTATTTCCAACTTACTTATTACCAAGCTTGCATTAGTGTCCTTGTGGTGGGGGGTGGAAGGCTTAAGCTCTGAGATGTTCAGGCTGCAGCATGGAATCAGAGACTCATGGAACTGTCAGGGTTGGAAGGGACCTGAAAGCTGATCCAGCTCCAACGTGTGCATCTACACCTCAGCTAAACACACCTGCAAAGCAGACAGCTTTTGAAATAAATGGTTACTTGCTCTCCTCTGCCTGTTTGTGGTTTGTTTTGTTGGGGTTTTTTTTGTGTGTCTGTGAAATTAAAAGCAGAAAAGGATGATGTCAGTGGGTTTTATCCCTCTTTTTTGGTTTATTTTTAGAAGTGGACCAACAAATAACCATGACCTAAATCCTACAAGACAGAAGTGCACAGAAGCACATTGTTAAAGAGCAGAATGGTGGAGTTCAGCAGAACTGTACACATACATCTTCTTTAACAGCAGACTGCAAGAGACTAATTCACCACTACAGTGCAAATGAACTGCAAGGTCTGGTATTTCAGATGGACACTGAAATCAACCTCTCAGCTTCTCTGTCTTCAGATGGATAATGGGGATAGGATATGGAAATTCAGATGTGCATGTGTTAAAGGCAAAACAAAAGGTAACAGCACTTTTAAGTGGCATCAGTTTTTATAATGTCATTAAAGTGAGGCTGGAATCTGGTTGGAATCAAACTGGGCATGTGCAGCCCCTGCCTGTCTCCTCTATTTAAATGGCAGCTGCTGCCCTTGGCTGGAGTGAGAAGCTGAGGCTGGGGTGAGGAACTCTCCCCTGGATCTCCAGAGAACCCCCAACCTGCTTTACATGCACCCCAAAAGGTAAAGGGGCTGGCTGCAGTTCAGAGGAGAGCTTTTTCTCTGCTTTTGCTCAGATTTCTTCACCTGAACAATCACTCCAAGGGGGATCTGTTGCTCCTCTGAGGAGCCCAAGGACACCAAAACCACGTGGAGTGCTGCAGTGCATGGAATGACTGGGAATCCAGTGCCTACCCACTGATGGACCTGCCTCTTAGATCCCCAGTAAGTGTTTTCTCTTTCTAAATGCTGTAGCCAGTAGTTCTCCTGTCAGAGCTGGTGTTCAGGGAGCTGTAAATGGACATCTGAGGGGCAGATACACTTTTAATGTTGTAATGCAGACAACATCATAAAGCTGCTCAGGTCTGTTTGCTGCTTTAACTCTTGGTTTGCTGCAGGAGGGAGTGCAGAATAATTTTCAGCAGAATTCCACAGGCAGGGAGGAGGGTGTGATGGCAAAGTACACCCAAGGTGCTGCAAGCTATCAAACCACATGTTCTTGTGCACTACACAGCTGTTTGGTGGTGCAAGCACAGTGCTCTCCTGTGTGATTATGGAAGATGGAAATCCCTGTCATTTCTCTAACAGTCTCTAAGTGCAGTGCTTATGTAAATCTTCAGGGTTGTTATTTGCAGCTACCCAAGAGAGCTGTTCAGAAGGTTTTCCCCATCAGTTCAATCCAAGCTTTTTCTCAGTTGTTGCATCCCAAAAAGAAGGACAATTTCCTTAGAACTGTGGAGGTGAGACTGATGTGGTGACACTTCAGGATGGATTTTCTTTGGGCTTGCTAAAAACATTCTTCACCCCACAAGCCCAACCCAAGAGGAGTTCAGAAGTCCTGGTTGTGTGTCTCAGGATGCACTATTAGGACTGCAAAGTTTTTGGTCACCTACTGTTTAAAAATAAAGACCACCAACAACAAAAAAGGTGGCTCAGGCTAATTAAAAAATCTGAAACTCAACTTTAAATCTTGATGTGGTCACATCCACATCCATTTAAGTGTCCACATGACACAGTGTGCAAGTTTCAAACTGCCAAAGTTGCTGTGCTTACATTATTTTGGCTTGGAAGTTTCAGTTTGATACTAATTTATAAGCATGGATCAGTACATATTTTATTATTTGCATAATAAAAATGTAGCCTGCTTGCTTATTGTTTAATAAAACCTGACTGTGCAGTGTATTACAGAAAAATAGTGTCCCAAGCCAGGCACTATAAACTAAATGAGATGGATAACAGATGAAAGAGAACAGAAAGCAGGGAGGGAGAAGAGGGACTGCAGAGCACGTGGCAGAATGGAAAAGGATTCTAGAGACAGAGTGCTTTACACTGGAACATTAAAAATGGCTTTTTTTCCCCATATTCTGGTGAAAGAGGCACTCAGCTGTCCATTTCCTAGCTCAGAACTGCTCAAACTTCCCCATTTTAATTGGACAGGAAGACTGGTCGAGGAGAGTTCCAGCACTGCAAGCCATATGCGCTTGCTTTTGGTTGAGATTAAATCCAGAAGATGGGATCCAAATCTGCTCTCCAAATTGCTCCCCAGGACAAACATCATCTGTGGGAAGCTCTGCTGCCTACGGGGAGGAGGGTTTAGCAGTTGGCGTCACCCCCTGAAGGGATAATTGAGGAGGGATTACCCAGGGCCTGGCATGACAGCCAGTGCCTCCAGAGCCCCTCAGAGCAGGGCTGAGCAGCAGCAGCAGTGCAAACACTGCCCAAGCCCCCCAGCTGTGCTGAGGGTTCTCAAGTGCAGGTTACAAATCCCATGGCAGGTACCAGGCCCAGTGCTGCCTGGGCTTGTCTGGCTCATGCTGGGTAAATAAAAGGCTTCCTTAGCTGCTGTTTCCAGGAAAATTCAGAACAAAGACCCCTGATCCACGTGGGACTGCAAAACCTGGGATTTATCCCATTAAACCATTCATTCTGCCCACAGTTTGGAGCCAGGTGAATTTGTAAAAGCATCAACATAGTGATCTGTGTTTTCTTTTCCACCACCTGATGCTCAGGGAGAAAGAGCTGAAGAATGTCCTTGTCCTAGTCTTCTCTGTCCCTGGCCTTTGAAACAGTGCCACACAAGGTAATGAACCCCTCAGAACAGCATGAAACGTGTTCAGATCCCCCAGGGACCCTGTGAGGATTCCTGTTTGCCTTCCAAGTACAAACTGAATCCTGCTTCATGCTCTTCCCACTGGGAGAATGTTGGAAGTGGGTACAGCAGTGTGAATTCCCTTCAGATGCCATGCATGGCCTTGCTCCCACCATCATCCCTGTTAGCCTCAGTAGGAATTCAGTCATTCCTACCTCCAAGTGACCAGCAAGTGGTGGGATTTTTTTTCTTATTCCAAAAAAACCCAGATTTTTTTCCCTCCCAGTAATAATATATAATCAAATTATTTGCATGTTGTCCTTTTTCACTCATGCAAAACCATTTTTCTCATGCTGTGGGCAGGAGAAGGAGGCCTGGACTTTCCAAAGTTGTGCTGCAGCCTCCACAGACCAGGGTTGGGACATTTTAATCTCCAGACTCTCAGAAAGCACCTGAAGTCTCTCAGTCTTGGTGAAGTTTAGTGAATAACTGAGGACACAGGCAGTGCTGCTGTAGACAGGCCTGCTTGAAGGAAAATAATGAGCATTTTGAGGTGGCAGGCTGCATGAAACAGCTGCTGAAGCCACAGTGTTGGCACAAGGACACACTTCAACCTGCTGGAAGGAAATACACAAACACAGTGTATGGCAGAGAAGGGTTTAGGAAAGGATTACACCTATATGTAGGGGATAAAAATATCCTCCATAAGATTATCCTTTCAAAGGGATAAAGATCCTTTTCTAGGGTACAAACCAACTGCTAAGAGTCTCTAGTGAGAATGCAATTCCCACACCATGATTGGTGGCTAGAGGCAGGCTGGTGCTCTGCACAGGGTGTCAGGATGGCACTTCCCAGGGCCCTCACACAGCAAAACCACCCCTCTGATCCTGCAAAACTGGAAACAAAAACTAGATGCCTCTCTGGGATTAAAAGCAGAAATTCTTGTACAGCTGTAGCAAGAGGACAGTTTTCCTATGGACCCAAACAAGAGAATAAATCCTGCTTTTCAGGGTGCCTCAAATGCTGCCCTGGGCTGGTGATGTTCTCCAGCACAAGAACGGTTCATACTGGGACCACTGACCCCAGGGTCCACTCTGCTGACCTCAGAGCACCACTCTGCTCGCTGGCTGGACAGATGGACAGTGTTTATCGAGAGCGATTGCTGGGAGATGCTGCTGCCCAAGGAACTTAGTCCAGGAGGAAGAGCGAGCAGAGCCACCCCAGCACAGCTGCAGTGGGGCTGCACTGGCACCCAGCGGTGCTCAGCATCCACTGCAGGCACCGGCAGCTCTACCCTCTGCCCACCCACTGCCCACCCCCTGCGACGTCTCCTGGCTTCCAGTGTACGGCTTGCTCTGGGCTGGGGGATGCCTCGGACCACGGTGCATTACATCAGCCGTGTTGTCATATCGCTCGGGAGAGAGGGGATGTGAGTGTCACAGCACATGGAGGGGCTGGAGAAGGGCAGGGAAGCTGGGGAGGGGGCTGAGCCTTGTGCAGAGAGGCCGAGGGAACTGGGGGGTTTGCTCTGGAGCAGAGGAGGCTGAGAGGAGCCCTCACTGCTCTGCAGCTCCTGACAGGAGGGGGCAGCCAGGCTGGGCTTGGGCTCTGCTCCCAATTTACTGATGATGGAACCAGAGGAAATGGCCTCAAGTTGTGTCAGGGGAGGGGTAGATTGGGTATGGGGAAGAAATTCTTCCCTGAGAGGCCCTGGCCCAGGCTGCCCAGGGAGGGGGTGGAGTCCCCAGCCCTGGAGGGGTTCAAACACCAGCAGATGCAGCACTGGAGAGAGATTCTGGATGGAGGGTGGGCTGGATGATCCCAGAGGCCCTTTCCAGCCATGATGGTTCTATGAAGGGCTGGTTTTGCCTCTTCCTTTTCCTCAGCTTTGTCCCAGGGATTTATGTTTCCATGATGGGAAGGGTGCTGAAGAGAGAAACACCCAGGGCAACAGTGCCATGGAACAGTGGGAACTGCAGCAGAGGGTTTCATCCTCCCCTGCCAAGCAAGTGTTCCCACTCAGCAGAAGACAGAGACCAGCCCAGGCTGATGGAGAAACTGAACAGAGAGCTCTGGGGGCTGTCTGAGTTTCTATCCTGCTGACCTGATTTCCTCAAGCACTATCTTTTCTTAATCCTCGTCCTTCCTTTTGACAACAAATCCCCTAGAGCTGAACCTGACCCAGACACAAGTTCCATCTTCTAGTAAGGAAGCTGTAGGTTTGCAACTTGGAGACAAATGGGAAGCCCTGTGATGCCTTGTTGGTACTAGTACCCTTCTTTGGTGACAGATCTGTATTTCCAACAAAAAACAGAGAAATGACTTTAAAATAATTGACTTTTTGCTCTTAGAGAACAGCCGAAGTTGGACCCTGTGGTAAAAATTCACTGAAATGTGAATTTATTCCTCTTTGCCACAGACCTTTGTTTTAGTCTGTATATTTAGTATTATTTATGTCTTCTCAGTGCTCCAGTACTAATATTATTCCTTTATTTTTGTCACACTTGACATTTTTATTGACTCTGAACTTGTTTCATTCTTGAATATGTCATTTTAAAGTTTTCTACTGTCCCTTAAATAACCTTTTGTCTCCTGTGATTCCTCTGTGTATTTATTTTTATCTTTTACATTTTTTTCCCTTGTCCTTAGTCCTCTACAAATTTAATTCAAATTAAAGCCATTTTAATCCATTCCTTTAGCCCAAACAAGCTTCTTTTGTTGCTTTATTCCTGTTACCTTGGTCCAGCCCTGATTAAATGGATAGCTACAGGGAAAAACACCAGAAATCTCCACTCCATTAATAATCATCATTAACTCTCTGCAGAACAGCAGTTAAAACCTGTTGTGGCTACAAGCTAAGGAGAAAAAAACCCAGTCCCAAGAGCTGATCTAATGATTTGGAAGCAGTTCTATGTCAGACCCTTCCTCTCCACTCAGCATTAGTGTGGGGTGGTTTTGGGGGTTGTTATTTCCCTGTCAGTGTTAAGCACAGCAATTTGTACCCAGGCAGGATGCCCAGTGATGCTGATGTGATGCCAACTTACACTTTGCTGCAGGAACCTGAACAATAAATGCCACGACACTGTCACTCAGCTAATCAACCTTCACATTTTGCTCCAATTACTGTCACAGCCAGAGCTGTATTTTCTCTCTCTAAGATCAGAATATTGCTCCAGCATTTCCTTGCTGCTGATACAGAAACTCAGGGACTGCCCTGTAGTTGCAGAGGATTGCTGGAGGCAGATCTTCAGCACAACAGCAGAGCCAATCTCTTCCAGAATTCCAGACACTCCTGGGGTTCTTCTCTTGCTCCTGGCACATTGGTTTTAAATAGGCCAATCTCTTGCAGAATTCCAGACACTCCTGGGGTTCTCCTCTTGCTAGTGGCACATTGGTTTTAAACAGACACTAATGACTTCAGCTCATTCTCACAGCTGCATGCAGAAATAATGCCTGTTGTCTGAATTTCCATTTCCTTTGGTAACTGGGGTGTTGTCAAAGGCATTTGCAAGTTGCATTGTAACAGGGAATGCCAGCTACTGACACAACTGTGCCAACTTCAGCTTGGTACAGGCACAGGCAATTCCCTTGTCCTGGATCCCAGACCACAGCAAAGCTGACAGTATTTGCACTAGGGCACTAGGCAGGCTACAAATGATTCAAAAGAGTCCCCTGGTTTTTCTCAGCCCTGGTGTGATTCCTGTGCCTCAGGAGCTGAGGAATGCCACAGCTGCAGCCTGCCAGCTTGAGACATGAGCGGTGGCCTTGGCATGGCATTCCAGAGTGAGTGCCACCCCTGAGGAGACAATCTGGCTATGGAGAGACATGATCTGGCCATGCAGATGAATGAGGATTGCTCATGAGTCCCTCAGTTGGTTGGAGCTGCTGCCAAGACACGTTTAGGACAGTGGCAGTTGCCTAGAGGTGAGTGTTTAAGTCTCCTTGCCTGACCTTACATCAAAAGGCAGCAGAACCATCATGGGTTGTAGAGCTGTTCTCTCCTTTTCCAGGTCATCCTGCTGGCTGCAGCCTCATTGTTTGCTTCATTACTAATATGATGTGATTGTGACTTCTGATACTTGGATAAAAAATATTTTTAAATTATTAGTTAAAATGTTGTAATCTCCAAACTTGGCTACTGAATGCTATCAACTGTTAGCTGACTAGAGAAACAAATGCTTTCAGCAAGTGCTTTATCACTCATTTCACAGAGAGCAAAATCATTCAGTGCAGAGTGCAAAGAGAACTGGTATGGAAACCAGGCTCAAGGTTTTAGTTCTTGTGATCCTTATTTTAGTTTTCAAAAGATTCTTCTTCAATGCTCTCAGGCTTTTGGTAACCAAGTCTTGAGGGCAGCTCACAATCCAATGTTACTCTGTGGGAGAAATGAAATAGCCATACTAATAAAGGAATAAATGCATGTTTATCCACAGGAGATAATGTCTGTTTAATTAAAGAAGTCTAGCCAGTGATGTCAGAGGACAAAAGAAATCAAACTTCACAGGTACAGAAATGAAAAATACAGAAAATTTCCTTGTTGTCAAGCACTGCATGAACTGATGCAGCTGATGTCAGACCCTTCTCGTGGACCCTTCCTGATTCTCTCTTTCTCCTCCAGATCTGTATCTTTCTTTGGGGAGAGAACAGATTGATTTGCTTCACCAAAATTCCAATTCCAGAGTAAACACAGAAGCTGCCCTTTGACCTTTGCACAGAATTATCCCCTGAAGGTGATCCACAGGAGCAATTTGCTTATTCTGCCTTGCTTTTGCTTGCTGTCTTTTTGACAATTTCCTTTTCTAGAGAATCTTATTCAGCCAAATTGGACAATAAACCTCTGAACTCTTGTTTACTCCACAGAAGATGACAGTTCAAGATGTTCCTGGTGCCTTTCCCACAGTGGATGTCCCAGACCATGCCCATTACACGATTGGAGCAGTCATTCTCATAGTGGGTATCACAGGAACTCTGGGCAATTTCCTGGTCATCTATGCTTTCTGCAGGTAAATATTCACATTTATGAATATACCTTGACTGTGCTCTGCAAATGCAGTGCAGCATGCTATCAGACTGTGCAGATACAGTCAAAATACACATTGCTGGAGGAAAAAAAATTATACCCTGCCATTTCCCTCTGATGCCTCCCAAAGAATCACTCAGATATGCAAAGCAACTGAAAAGCAGCCAAAGAAGAAACCTTCCAGTGAGTTTTTTTTCTACTGGTTGAACTGGTCTGCACTGGACTGATGGGGTGTTTTGCACCTGTGTCTCCCATATATCTTCTCTATTCTTCCTGCTGCTTTTTGGGTTTTTTTTCCTCCTCTGATCCTTACTGGCCATGTCTCTTTTTTTCACATTTATTAATACTTTGCTTATTTTCTTTTAACTAAAGCCACATTCCAACTTTCCTACCTGAAGGAAGTTGGATCTCTCAGTGTAATATTTTCAGCATTATTGTTCACTCATCTTGTTTCTGTTTGGTCACACTGGGGCAGAGCATTGCCATGATGTTGAGGCCAGGGAGCTTCCACTTCAGGACCAGTCTTTAGGCACTAGTGTAATAAAATAAAAGCAATTACATGATATTTTGCTGTGTTGACTTAAATCACTGTAGACTAAAGTAGCCTGGGACTCAATCCTGTATTGAAGGCTTTAATGGGAAGATTCAGTGTGCATTCAGAACAAATACCAACAATGAAGTGTGAATGACATGGCCTCAAGAACAGAGGAGGTGTTGGAGGCAGGCAGATAGATGAGGATGCAGTACCTAAGCTAGCACAGCTCTACAGCTGGTCCCATACAGAAAGCTGGGTCAGCTGGACATCACCCCCCTCACAAAGAACTCTGCCAGAGTTTCCACTAGGACCAAAACTGGCTCTTAGTGGAGGGCAATGGTGACAACACCATTTTTTTTTTTTCTTTTCCCCCTTCCCAGCTGCCTCTACCCCCACAGATACGGGGCTGTGGAGCTGGATGCCCAGGAAAAGGGGGCTGTTGTGGAGGAGTTTTTGAGGCAGGCAGCCCCACACAGCAGGACCACTCCTCAGACAGTAGCAGGAGGGTCACAGTCCCAGGGGATCCCCCTGTGAGGGGAACAGGAGGCCCAACGTGCCAGCCAGAGCCTCCCACAGGGCAGAGCTGCCTCCCAGGCCTGGGCCAGAGATGGAACCAGGAGGCCCCTGGGCCTGGCAGGACCCTCTGGTTGCTCTCTGCTGCTGGTTGTGCAGCTGGGCAGTGCTGAGATTGCCAAGTGGCAGGGATAAAAAGGTGCCATGGGGTGAATTCTGGTGTCTCTGCTCACAGGGAATGTTTCCATGGCCTGCTGTGTGATAGAGTGGAAGTGTCCACAGAGGGGAAGGGGATTCCTGGGCAGGAGTTGGCAGGGCTCAGACAGGGTGTTAAAGCAGGTTGGAAGGGGGTAAAGCCAGGCCCACTGGAGCTCAGCCTAGGGCTGGCATGGCAATGGTAGGGGTGAAACCCAGGCAGGCTTCTTGGGCTTAGTGACCATGGAATGATTAAGTTCTCCATCCTTAGTGAAGTAAGGAGGGGGGTCAGCAAAACTTCCCCCATGTGCTTCCAGAGGGCTGACTGTGGCCCCTTCAGGATGGTGGCTGAGATTGCTTGGGACACAGTCCTGGAGGACAAAGGGGTCCAGGAGGGCTGGACAATATTCAAGAAGAAAGTCTTCAGAGGTGCAGGAGCAGCTGTCCCCATGCCCTGGAAGATGAAATTTCAGGGAAGACAATGGCCCTGGCTAACAGGGAGCTTTTCCTGGGGCTTGGAAAAAGAGTCCTCCTTTGGAAGGAGGGACAGGCATCTAGGGACAAGCACAGAGAACTTGTTAGGTCGTGCAGAGAGAAAGTTAAAAAGGCAAAGCCCAGCTGGAGCTCAGTCTGTCATAAGGGACATCGAAACCAATTTTTACAAATACATTAACAATAAAAGAGAGCCAGGGAGGATCTCCATCCTTTATTGGATGTGGGTGGGGAACATTATAAACAAGGCTGAGGAAAAGGCTGAGGTACTTATTGCTGCCTTTGCCTCTGTCTTTCTTAGTCACACCAGCTACCCCCAGGGCATTCAGGCTCCTGAGCTGGCAGATAAGGATGGGGAGCAGAACAAGAAGCCATAATCCAGGAGGAAGCAGTTCATGACCTGCTGTGGCACCTGGACATTCACAAGTCCACGGGGCTGGATGGGATCCACCTGAGTATTGAGGGAGCTGTGAGAGGAGCTCACCAAGCCTCTCTCCATCCTTTATGAACAGTCCTGGTTAACAGGGGAGGTCCCAGATGACTGGAGACTTGCCAATCTGGTGCCCATCTACAAGAAGGGAATGAATGAAAACCAAAAAGCTTCATCCAGTATACAGTGAGTTTGCTTAATCCCTGTGTTTGGAAGTCACTAGTTGATTTTATCAGCAGCAGCACATGCACTCCCCTCCCCTGCTTAAGGTGACCCAGATCCATAGAGTACCTCAGCTTTAATCCCCTGTTACCCACAGACATGCACTGGGTCAGAAACTTCAAGAGCCATGACTGAGCAGGTTAGCAGAACAACCCTCCCAGGTGCAGAGGAGCTAAGAGTGCAAGGAGCACCCTGCAGCAGGGAGCTGTGAAGCTGCCAAAGCTGCCAGGAAAGGGTAAGGAGGTGGTTCACAGTGGAGCAGTGTTTAGCAACATTCCTTCTGATCTCTGTAGGAGTAGGAGCCTTCAGACTCCAGCCAACATACTCATCATCAATCTAGCTCTTAGTGACTTCCTGATGTCGGTTACCCAGGCTCCAGTTTTTTTCACCAACAGCCTCCACAAGCGCTGGATTTTTGGGGAGAAAGGTTTGTATACCTTCTTTCTAAGCTATCCCTCACTGTGTTCTCACCAGAGCAGCAGTTCAGCTGCTCTTTCCTTCTTCTCAGGGACTCCTGCAATGTCCTGAACATTGCTCAACGTTGCTTCAATGTTGACACAAATCTTTCTTGAAGTGTTTTTGTCTGTGAGCATGGGGAGGAAAATGACATGTATGAGATGGACACAAAGGTGACCTGTGGGGCTCAGGACTAGTCCTCTTGCCAGCATTCTTCCCCAGGCATCCCATTAGTTATTGGCAGAGTCCTGTCACAGAGAAGCTTAAAAGCTCTTCTAGAACCTGCTCTGGAACTTGTACCTGGCAAAGAGGGGCATAAATCCTGCCAAAAGTGAGTTTTACAACAGAAATATTAATGGATGTCTCCTGTGCAGTAAGGAAATGTGGAATGAAGGTGCTTTCATCCATCCTGTGTCACTGTAGTAAGAGGAAGACTGGTCCTTGCCTCTTGAGCAAGCACTGCCAGGGAGGAAGGTCAGAGAAGTAATGTTATTTTCTTCTCTGATGACCAGTTTGATACAGCTTTGAATGGCATACATGTTCAGATAAAAGCCAAGCCAGCCCACTGCTTGTCATCATTAGGCTGTTGGAGTAATTACATTTGTGAATATATTCCTAGTCTCCATGTTCTGCTGCCCTTTAGCTAGAAGTGGTTCCATCTCCTCAGAACACCATCACCCACTGCTAAGCAAAGCAGCTGCTTCTGTGGGAGCTGCAGTAAAGCAGGGTAATTAATGACTGATGGAATGATCCCAGCAGAAAGCAGGGAGTGAGAAGAGGTGAAGTATCACTGTCTCCAGCAAAGCAAGCAAACTGAATGCTGGAAGTTTATCTCCACGGGTAATAGAATTAGCAAGGCAGAGAGCAGCTTTACAACTGCAGGAAAATGGGACTTCAGTTGGTTCACAAATTCCAGAAGACATTAGTTCCCCTAAAGAAACACAGACTTGAACTCTCCCTGAATTAATGAGCGTGGGTAAATTAATTGCACTGCTACTTTTGTCATCTTCCTTGCAAGGCTGTGAGCTGTATGCCTTCTGTGGAGCCCTCTTTGGCATCACATCTATGATCACTCTGATGGTGATTGCCTTGGACAGATACTTTGTCATCACCAAACCCCTGGCTTCTGCTGGAGTGACATCCAGGAAGAAAGCCCTCATCATCCTGGGAGGAGTCTGGCTGTACTCCCTGGCTTGGAGCCTCCCACCCTTCTTTGGATGGAGTAAGTGAAATGGAATAAAAGTGGGGTGGGTTTTTTTCCCTTCATAGCACTGGACTAAAGATTGGTTCCAGGTAGAGGGTTGAATTGCTGGCTTGAAGAAATCCAATGTCCTGGGCTGGGGTCAGTGACCACCAGCCAGCAGGTAGGAGGGGCCACAGCCAGGAGAAGGAACTGAACCAGACACTGGGGTGTTCAACACTGAGCCATACCCCTGGGTAAGGGGAGGCTGGCCCAGGGTGCTGGGGCTGTTTCTGACTTGCTTCTGTGTGGCTACAGCAGGAACAGTTGGAGTCTTGGGCACAGGTAGAGGCCTCCTGGCTTCTGTTCCTTACTTTGTACATCATTTCATCAGTATTATTCCTAGAACAGTTTTCTTCTGAGTTGTTTTACTTCACTAAAAGTGAAATAAATAGATTAATGGAGTTTTTTTAGTACTTTTTTTCTTTCTCAGAGGTGTAAGATAGTAACATCAGTCTACACTTCTTTACTAATGTAGAATAGGAATAGAGTCTGAATGTTTTGTGCAAGTCCATCCTCAGAAAGCCTTGTCTGTCTTCTGGTCACATCCTCCATTCAGCCTCTTCACTAAGGCTTCCCATAGGGTGGCTTTTAGTAACAACTAACTCCTTTACTGTAGGAAATCTGAATTTTACACCTGCAGACTGGAACACTCAGCAAATTGATCCTTGCAAACAAAGAAGAGTTGCTGCTGTTCTCCTTTATGTGATGGGTCTGTTTCCCCTGAGTCACCAGTTTCAGTCAGGAAGTTAGAATGAACTCATCATTCAAAACCCCAGCCTTTTATTGTGCTCCCTAATTCCAGCAGAGAGTGTGTCAGCTGGGCTGAGGTGAGAGCACAACAGTGCTTGATATTCCCAGAGGATGCTGCAGCCAGCTCAGATCCCCAGAGTTTCAGCAGATTGTTGCCACCCAGGTCCCCCATAAACATGGAGCACCTTTGAGCAGACTGAGAGCAGCAGTTTGCACTTGAATGAGGAGCTCTTAGGATGACAATTTAGTCTGAGATTCTATGTTCTTGGTGGAATAATTGCTTGAAGGATGCTGTTATCTTGTAATTAGGGTCTAACATTACCCACAGTATTAACTCTCATGTAATTAGATTCATCTGAGCATACCTGCTGCAGTATGAGTTCAAAAATATCACTGTAAGAAGTGAAAATCCAAAGGTAAAAAGATATTATTGTTGACAAATCATTTACTTAACAGTTTGCCAAGATTCCTTTAAGAGTATATTTTATTTCAGGCAGAATATTAGATATTTATAAATGATCCTTTTTTTTTTTCACTTGTACTCCACAACAAAATTAATTTGATCTGCACAATAAATCCTCCTTCTTTGCACAGGAAATTTATCTTCTGTGCACAAGCTGAAAGTGGTAGCAATCAGTTTTAGTCCCTTCTGTGGGGAGGCAGCAATTTGACAGGAGATGGTGAGATTTGAAACAGCACTGGTCACATCCAAGACCCACGAAGTATTTGGAGAGATGCTTTTTTACTCTGCTGAACTTTAAACAGCAGTTAAGATCTTTAAATTATTGCTTTTTTTTATCATCTTACACTGCTCAACACAAATACAGTAAGGCAACAGAGTAAAAGAAGCAGAGAATTGTTGAGGTTGGAAAAGACTTTTAAGATCAAGTCCAACTGCTAACCCAGCACTGCCAGGGCATCACTAATGTCCCTCAGCACCACATCCACATGGCTCAAACCCCTCCAGGGATTGGGACTCTGAAACCCTTCCAGGAATGGGGACTCTGAAACCCCTCCAGGGATGGGCACTCTCAAACCCCTCCAGGGATGGGCACTCTCAAACCCCTCCAGGGATGGGCACTCTCAAACCCCTCCAGGGATGGGCGCTCTCAAACCCCTCCAGGGATGCTTTCAAGGGAGAATCCTGGATCCTTTGAAAAGGTTTTCCCTTTGAACAGGCCTGGATCCCACATTATTCTGAGGGTCTACCACCTGCACTGATGCCTGCTGTGTTTCTTCCCAGGTGCTTATGTTCCTGAAGGCCTCCTGACTTCCTGCTCCTGGGACTACATGACCTTCAGCCCAGCAGTCCGTGCCTACACCATGCTGCTCTTCTGCTTTGTGTTCTTCCTCCCCCTGCTTGCCATCATCTACAGCTATGTCTTCATTTTTGAGGCTATCAAGAAGGCCAACAGGTAAGCAGCCAACACTCTTCATTGTCCTCCTGGTGAAGTCACTCCTTGTTTTCTTAAAGAGAAGAAAATTGGGAAGCTTGCCACTTTTTATTTGTGTAGATGACTGAGGCAGGAAAGCTGACAAGGATTCTGCCAGCAGGTAACGTGGTAGGAAGCATGAGTTTAACCCAGAGCTGTTCAGTATATAGGCTGACAGAAATCTGAAGGATGAGAAAGGACCACAGAGA
Source organism: Ceyx cyanopectus (assembly GCA_013401355.1). Taxonomy (NCBI): domain Eukaryota; kingdom Metazoa; phylum Chordata; class Aves; order Coraciiformes; family Alcedinidae; genus Ceyx; species Ceyx cyanopectus. The sequence goes on from VYZU01034945.1 coordinate 52,593, forward strand.
TTAATCTGAAGCATGAAAAAGGAATACAGAAATTAACCAACCAAAAGAAACACTGAAGGGCTCTCAGAGACACTGAACAGTGGTGTATCAGCAACTAGTCCCCAGAAAAACAGATGGATTTGAGCTACAAATACCTTTGACAAAGGGTGAAAAAGAGGTGAAATGTTTAGTCAGAGGTCTCTGGAACAAAAACTATGGTTGTAAAAGTAAAGGTGAGTGTCTGTGACCTGGAGATGCCTGTCCTGCAGACAGCAGCACATGTAGTCACACAGCTTGGAAGTGCAGAGAGCAAGGCAGCAAAATCACACCTAGGGAAGCAAAGACACTAAATGTATTAAATATAATCATTGTATTTATCATTTATAATGATGGTATAAATATAATCATTGTTCAGGAGGCTTGACTACCTGATTTATGTGGAAATTATTCTGGTACAGGACTATTTCCTTCAATGAAGCACATATGGATTTTGCCACTGATTAGTGCAACAAAAAAATGCATTAAATTGTGAAGGACTGGACACATATAGAAGTTAACACCCATTAGAAGTGCAGGACCTAGCATCAGAGTAACTATTGCCCTATTTTATGAAGATTTGCTTAATTCCCTACCTCTTTTATTTACTTCTTTATTTTTCCCTCTAGATCTATCCAGACATTTGGATGCAAACATGGAAACAAAGAGTTCCAGAGACGTTATCAGAGGCTGAAAAAGGAGTGGAAGATGGCCAAAATTGCACTGATCATCATCCTGCTTTATGTCATCTCCTGGTCACCATACTCTGTTGTTGCTCTGGTAGCTTTTGCTGGGTAATTATGAATGTATCAGCTAAGGAATATTTAGTGAAAGCCAAAGGTGTGAAGCTGTAAAAGGCAGGTGAAAGGCAAAGCTCCTTGTCAAGTGAAATGCCTAAAGTGCATCCAAAACAGGCACGTATTTAGGAGTGACATTTAAGAAATGAGGCACTTGCTGACTGTGATTTTTTTCTTAGTTTGACTTGAAAACACAGAAGGAAACAAAAAAAGGAAAGTTATTACTGTCAGCAACATGACTGTGCTGATGATTTCTGAGTGCAGATCCTCTATGCTAGGATATCTGCACTATCTGAAGAAATTTAGCAACAAAATGCTTCATTTAGGGCCCAAAAAGAACCACCCAGGTGTTGATGCTCCTTTCCTTCTCCACCTTTATTCACAAGTCTATTCCTTGAGTTACACCAAACTGCTGAAATCTCTTCTATGTGTGAGCAAGTTCCAAATCAGTCCATACCTGCATATTCTGATGCTGCATATAGAAGATTTTCAGTACAAATCACCTAAGCATGTTCTGAATTACCTATTTACTTTCCATTGGATGCAGTTATGTCCACAAAAGCCTGGTGCTGTGAACACAGTCTCTGTGATACAACCCAGTGCAAGCCTGGGTGCCTTGGCTCTGGGTGGGTGTTTCTCCCATGGGAGTTTTCCTGTGCTTCAGTTGGTAAAAAGTCACATTTTTTGCTTTGGAAAGGCTTGTCATCTGCAGATCCTCAAGCAGAAGATTCCTGTGACAGTAGAAATTGTGTTTTCCAAGTTAGGAATGAAAAGTAGGTTTTCCTGGCACACAGGATAAATCTTACAGTGCAGCATTCTGGGAGGCAGGGTGATGTTTGTCACACACCTACAGAACAGGCCACTGAGGAGCTCTTCTCCAGCACTTCCACAGTCCATG
>VYZU01034945.1:54869-78622 GCA_013401355.1 Ceyx cyanopectus
GGGGTGAGCAGCTCAACAGGAGCCCTCAGGGAGCTCTGGCACCCAGAAACCAATGGTGGCCTGGGCTGCAGGGAGATCTCCTGGTGGCTGCCAGGATCTGCAGGGGCTCCAGGAAAGCTGGGAAGGGACTTCGGAGGTTGTGGGGCAGTGGCAGGGCTGGAGGGGATGGATCCAAACTAGAGCTGGGGGGATTCAGCTCAGCCATGAGGAAGAATTTCTTCTTCTTTCCCAGGAGGGGGTAAGAGCCTGGCCCAGGGTGCCCAGAGAGGTGGGGGCAGCCCCATTCTTGGCAGTTTCTCAGGCCAGACTGGATGGGGCTCTGAGCAACCTGCTCTGGTGGGAGGTGTCCCTGCCCTGGCAGGTGATTGATTTAAACTCCCTTCCAATCCTGACCATTCTGTGATTCTAAAAGCACCATCTTGCTCACCTCAGGGTGAAAGACTCCAGAAGAATCACACCTCTAACCAATGCTTTAAAAGTATGATTAGGAAAAACCCTGTTACAAACAGTATATAGAGAGCATGCTCATCAGAGAGAAGCCTGAAATCAGAGGTAAATCAGCACCTCAACATTCAAGCAGCTGACAAAACCATTCCTGTATTACCATTGTCAAAACATTTCTGTCATCACAGAGCATAAACAGGATGACAAATTCCTTCACTGGAATGATGAGCTGCCACCTACTCCTGCAATCCTGTTTGCAGCACTCCAGTGTCAGACCTTCCTTCCTCCCACAGGAGAGGGCTGAGAGGAAAACCTGGTTTCTCCCATGGTAGGATAGGAACACGAGGCTCATTAAGGGAGTGCTTGGGCTGCCAGGAAGAAAAGCAGTTGTGAAGGATGCTATCTGTGGAAGGAAAGCCTGGCTTCACTCAGAACCCTTCCAACCAGTGCAGGAAGAGGTGTCCACAGCCTCTGAACAGGGCTAAGGGGAATGTGCCTGGCAGAAGCTGCCTAGGAACTGTTCTTGTTGTGGTCTGAGCTGTTCCCTTGGCTTTCTCCTGACCTTGGCTGTCTTCAAGCTGTCTTCAGGAGCTAACAGGCTGCCAGCAGGCTGGCAGGCAGACAGCAGTCACAGCTCTACCCTTCAGGGTCACCACCCCCACCTGTGCATGGCCACAGCAACCCAGCAGTGGAACATGAGACACCCAACACGTTTTCATTCAGAGCAGGCACAAAGGGAAGTTTGGAGAACAGATTTATTAGTTATTGTTCCCTATAATGCCTCATTCTGCATACCTATAGAGGGACATGTTGCTCAGCCACTCCAGCTGCTGAGTTTGGAAGAGATGTTTTCACTTACTGGAGGCAGACTGGGATAAACAATGTGGGAATTGCCACCATCCAGAGTCAACACAGTAAGAGCAGCCCCAGAAATGCCTCATATTCCAAATATTCCCAAAAATATTCCTCAGAAATGCAACTGGGTGTTGATCTTTGCAGGCGAGGGCTGTAACAGTTGTCCTCTCACTGTCTGGGTAGAAAAGTGCCCCTTTCACTCTCTAGAGCACCACCAAAGCATTGTGTTCTCAGTGCAGCACTGCAGAGTGTGAGGAGCTCAGTCCTAACCCCCTAATGCCTTTGCCTTGCCCTAGGTACTCCCACGTCCTGACCCCCTTCATGAACTCCATCCCAGCTGTGATTGCTAAAGCTTCTGTCATCCACAACCCCATCATCTATGCCATCACTCACCCCAAATACAGGTAAGTTCACTCTCAGAGCTGTTTGGTAGAGCAAAGCAAGCCCTGCAGGAACTGTTAGGACTAGCACCTGAACTCCACCTGCTGATTCCTCCTCTGCAAGGCAGCTTTGCCCTCCCAGTGTAAAATGCCTTGGAAATGCCAGTGGAATTTGTGCTTGGAAGGAAGCACTGTGCAGATGGGAGTCAGAGATGGTTATGGACCTGCTCTGTACTTACAGAACACACCTCCTCAGAGGAAAGCCACGAATTTCTGAGCTCTCTTCATGAGAGATGCAGACATTGGTCAGTGTGGCAAACAGCAGCTGGTTCAGTTAAGCAGAGGGGTGTGAGGTGCCATTCAGGGAGTCTCTGTGTGTCCTCCCCCCCTCTCTCCAAGCTTGCAGACTTCAGGCAGTATTTCTTCTGAGCTGTAACCCTTCAGGGCATTGCCACATGGAGTGCAGATGCAGGCAGTGAGATCTGATGGGTGGTATCAAAGCCATACACATGCTATTAGTGCAGAGTAGGTAGAGAAGAGGTGGGCATGGAGCTCTGTAGACTGCTCTGATGCATTAGTAATCAATACCAGTTCAGGTGAGGTGCAGAGGAGAAAGAAGGGCTCAACTTCAAAACAACCAAGTGGGGAAGGCTGGGAGGAAGAGGAAAGTTAGTAAAAAGAGTTTCCTTAGGTTGCACATGAGGAGAGAAATACTCCAGCTGCACATTTTGTGCTACAGATAGCTGGCAAACAGATGTGTAAGAGAAAGCTGGAATAGCTGCTTAGGGGAAGATTAAAATAATTCATTGAGTGGTATCTGTGAGGTTCAGTTTAAAGGGACAGGATTTTCTTTTTGCCCTGATTAAACTAAAAGCATATAAAGCATCATTTTAATAGCTCCCTTCAGTTCAAAGAGTTATATTTTAATGCCCTCATCAAGCAATAAATGTGAGTTGTGCAGAACACTGTGAATAAATGATCTTGTATATGAGATGCTGGGTATCCTGAAAACTTTTGCAGTAATTTTCCTGTCCAAGCAGCATTAGTTCATCTCTGAATAAATGCATTGTTGATGAGGATTGAATTGTGCTAACAGAGAAATTAACTGGTTCTACATCTCATCTGCTAGAGCAGCCATTGCAACATATGTTCCTTGCCTGGGATCCCTGCTGAGAGTTGCTCCCAGAGCCCCACGGTCCTTCAGCAGTTATCCCTCCTCCAGGAGAGCCACTGTCACCAGCCACTCCTCTGACACCAGTGGGCCACAGCAAGGAGCAACACGACTGTCATCTCTGTCTGACAGTGAATCAGTAAGGGGCACCATTCCCACACACCCTGCTTGCCCTCCAAAGCCAGTCCTGCACAGGTTCTTCACCATTCCCACACACCCTGCTTGCCCTCCAAAGCCAGTCCTTTTCCTGCACAGGTTCTTCAGGTGAGGTGCTCGTTACAAGGCACAGAAAGTGCAGGGGCAAAGGGAAAGAAAAGAGAAAGCTCAAGGGTGAAAGCAGAATGTAGAGCTTTGATGGAAGAGGGAAAACCAGGAATTTTAGCAAGAAATGAAAGCTTGGAGTCAGAGCAGCAGTGAAAGCCTGACCATGCTTGTAGGATATGTGTGTCTGGCCACAGATCTGGAGCCTGGACACCCACCAAAACCAAAACTGCTCATCACTAAACAGCTCTCCAGGGAAAGTGAGGCTGTAATGAAACAGGTAATGCTTTCTGGAAGTGAGCTGGGATCTGTTTGGAAACTTTCATCATCAGGTTTCAATACATCAGTCAATCCCTTCAAGAATCCCAGCAGACTTCAACAGCTTGCTGCTGCCAGTCTAGGGGAACCCAAGTGTTGGCACAGCAGCTGACTGACAACAGGGCAGGTATTTGGCATCTTAAACCCAAACTTACATGACAGTAACTAAGCACCTCAGCTCACTGCCATTGTTTGAATACACGGGGTTTTGTTTGTTTTTCTATTAATTAGAACAAAGTTTATAAAATCCCACTTCTTTGTGAAACAAAATGTTTCTAAAGTGCTGGATGCTGCAGCCCCCAGATGTTTCCTTCTTTATTTCTGCTTCCACTCAAGCCACTGTGGAAACTTCAGCCCTAATTCCTCCTAACTGGGACTGCTGGGGAAAATCTGTCTCCTCACAAGGTGCAGCAGAGAATTTGCAATTCCAGACTATAACAAAACACTCTTTTGTTTGAAATTTGGCAGTGCATCCTAGGGGAAAAGAGAGAGAAAAAAAAAGATGAATTATAGATTCAACAGGCTTGCTAATTTTTGTGAGTACCTTTTAGAAGCAAACCTTCTGAAGCTGTAATGGCACAGCTCTGGTGAAATGTCCTTTGTACAATGCCTATCTCTCACCATTTCTGTCTGGGTAAAACACTGTCATGGGGCAGACTGGGTGGGATCCCAAGGAAGCTGGGGTGACTGGTTTTGCTGTATTCATTTCAGGGCTCTGTTGACACAGAAACTGGTAGCCCCAGCATGCTCTCCAGACAGGCCAGCAGAGCAGTCTCCTGTGAAAAGGGCAAAGGCACAACTCAAAGCAGTGACAGGAGAGTCAGACCCAGACTGAAGAGCCCTGACTCTGGGATCTGTGAGAAGGTAACAGCTCAGTTCTCTTAACAAATCTGCATATTCACCAGAGGCTTCATCAGCTTCTTACTCCCAGCCTGCTTTGTTATTCAGCTGTGTTTGCTGCCATTCTGACAGGGAATGGTGCTGCTTCAGTCCTCTTGGTCTCTGAGTGGTGTGTTGTCTTCTCCTTGGCTTTAGGTGCTTCAGTCTGTATCTCACTGCTGAAATTCCCTGGGCAGCCTCTCCCTTTGTCCATCATTAGCTATCAGATGGTCCCACGTGGAGAGAGGAAAACCCAAGGCTGGCTTTTGACACAGGCACAGGCTGCCCAGGGAGGGGGGTGAGTCCCCAGCCCTGGGGGGGTTTCAGGGTGGTTTGGGTGTGGGTTTGAGGGCCATGGGTTAGGGGTGAACTGTGCAGAGCAGGGTGATGGTTGGACTAGATGATCCCAAGGGGCTTTTCCAACCTGGATGATTGTAGGATTTTTAGCACATCCCTACTTTTCAGTCAGTCTTCTGCTGTCCCCTTTCTTTCCTCACATTCTGCATTTCATGTATGTCAAATATTGTGACATCCTACATGTCCCTCATGTCTCTCTTCTTTCTGTTCCCTTTTCAGACAGCTGCAGATGCTGATGATATCTCCATGGTGGAACTGAATGTCACAGAGTCCCCTGCTAGAACTACTGTAAGAATTCTGCTTTTTGGGGTCTAACAAAAACTTATGACAATTCCAGTCTCTGGGCACAAATTCTTTCTTGAGATCAGAGCACAGCAGCTCTGGAGTGGCAAATGCAAGGGCTGTGCTTTAGGGTATTAACGTGTTTAACCATTTTCTTCTCAGAAGTTGTTCATGAAGTTGAGAATTCCTTTTTCCTTTAGGTTTGGTTTTGGGTTAGTCTGGTGATTGGCAAAGTGCTTATCTAAATCTATGCACCTCTGTCACAGATGGTGTGACCTGATCTCCTTGTAGATCAGAGAATCATGGAATCATTCAGGTTGGAAAAATTAGCCCTACTCTACACAGTTCACCCCTAACCCATGGCCCTCAAACCCACATCCAAACCACCCTGAAACACCCCCAGGGCTGGGGACTCAACCCCCTCCCTGGGCAGCCTGGGCCAGGCTCTGGCTGCTCTGCCAGTGCCAATTGTTCCCTCCTGCCCAGGCTGCCCCTGCCCTGGAGCAGCTGAATCCATCCCCTCTGGCTCTGGCACTAATGCCCTGTGAGCAGAGCCCAGCACCAGCCTCTCTGCACTGGCCTGGCAGGGGCTGCAGAGAGTGAGGAGGGCTCCCCTCAGCCTCCTCTTCCTCACACTCAACACTTCCAGCTCCTTCAATCTCCTCATCAGATTGATTCTCCAGATGTTTGTGTTCTCTGTTTCTTTTAAATCCTTGCATCCTGTAGAGAGGTGAGAGCCTGAAGAGCACTGCACAAAGAAAAGGAGAGTCTCCCCATGGCCAGATCCCCAGCATTACAGTAACATACAGCAGTGTCCAAGGGGTAGAGCTGCCTTCCAGGTACAACTCTGTTCTCCTGCACCCTAAGAGCAACAGCCAGAAGCAGAACAAGAAGTCTAACAGCTGAGTGAATGCTGCAAACCAGCCTGTTACCTTAGCTAACACCCCTGGAGCAGCTGAATGCAGACTGCCTTCCTGCAGAGTTCTGCACTGCTTCTACCAAGACACAACACCAGACAAGCAAGGATAAAAGCAGGAGGATTCAGCTTTTCAGCATCAGGACTCTCCTCAGTGGTTCACTTCTTGATCAGTTCATGTTGTAATGATATCATTTCTTCTTTAACCCCTTTCTTTCACTCGGATTTTCATCTGCTCGGGTTATTTCCCACCACTGCATGGATCTCACCTACAAGCCTCCTAGGATAAACTTGAGAGGAAAGGGTAGCAGATTCCAAACTGGCCTTTGCTCACTTGGTGTAGTTTAATTTCAAAGCTATTACAGAAAAAGAATAGAGAGATGCAGGGAAAAATGTACAGTCCTTCCTGAAAGTGAAGCTCCTCCAGCACGTGAGCCAGTCAGTGCTCCCTTCTTTCACTACTGACACCTTTTCCATCATCTTCCTCTGCAATCCACTTATAAAGCAAGTCAGCACTTGATTTTTTCCCTCCTCTAAACAGCAGCATTCTTCTGGTTGGAGTTTATTTCCACAGTGACTAAATCCACACCCCAAAAGGAAAGGAATAGAGTTCTATGAAATAGTGATTTTCTGCTTTTCCCTGATGCTGCTTCTATAAGATGAGAATAACTGACCAACATTAATTTGCCATTCCCAGCAGTCTACACCACAAGAATGATGAGGACAGGGCAGTCCACAGTGGGACAGATCCCTCCTGAGCCCCACAGGGCACAGACCTATTGTAACAGCTCTTTGTAGCTGTCCCTTTGCTTGCAATAATGGAGGGAACCCAGCAAGTGATTTTCTGCCAAGAAAACCAGTTCTTCCTTGTGTCACATCAGAAAAAGCCATAAAATCCATAGAAATGCAACCATCTTACTCCTTTGAGGGGGAAAAAGATAGATACCAGTGGGTTCCAAAAGATTTTGGGCATTGTTTTGGAGCAAACACTTGGCAACTGGCTTCAAAATGAGTTTTATTAAAAGGAAGGTTATTACAATGAAAAATGAACCCCAAAACCCCCACGTGCCAATAAGAACTGCATGGTATGTGTCATTCAGAGCTAGACCCTTCTGCTCTGCTCAGGGTTTGTTCCCAAGTTGTGTCTTGAAGGCTACACTCTGCATTCTCCTGCATTCTCTTCCACTTTTAGAGTATCAAAAGAATTGTAGCCTGGCTAGAAAAGCCTTGTGAATCCACAGCATGTTGTTCTCTATATCCTTCAACTCCAGCATGGACTAGAGATTAGTTTGTAGCTATAAAAAGAACTACAGCTGTTCATGCTCATCTACTTAGAAGAGGCTTGAAAAGCATATATTAATTAGGAGAATTTGTTTGGGAGCACTTCAAAACTCTTGTGTGGACTCCCTTCACCTCTACTGAGACTGTAAAAATAATTCAGGGGGAAGCCTACAAAATTCATTTCACCTGAGTAATTCACCCTGTAACCCCAGCAGCATTTGGAATAAAACATTATTAGTTCATATTTCATCTCATGTGTCCCCTGGCCTGTACTTGGTGGCCATTCTTTCCACTTTGCTGTCTCTTTACACCCTTTAACAGGGATGACTGATTGGATTAAAATAATTGAGGGCTGAGAAGATTCATATTTCAGTTCAAGTCAGCTGAACAGCCTGTTCTGCACTGGAGAGCCTGCCTGTCACTCACCCTGCACTTGAGTGTGTTCCAGTGATGTGGAGGTGGGTGTTTCTACAGCTTTTGGGGGCACAGCATGGAGAAGTGAGATGTGCTCCCATTTTTCTGTGTGACTGCTGCCATTCCTCACCCAAGCAGTGCTGCCATGTGGCCCTGGTTCTGGGACCCCTCAGTGGAAGGTGTTTTCATCCCAGTCACTCTGCCTGCCTCTGCCACCCCTGTCAGCACAGGGCTGCACTGAGAGGGCCCTCACCTGCACAGCAATGGCAGCAGCAGAGTCACTCAGGTATTTCATGCTTGAATCCCAGGTAGCTCAGTTCTAACCCCTGTGCTGGCAGTTTTCAGTTGTTCACCTCACAGGAATGTCCTTTGTGCAGTCCCATGCTACAAATGGCTTTACAGAAATGCAGATTTAAATAAATAAATGATTAGAACTGACATTCCCAGCAACCAAAACCACAGGCCACAGTCCCATACACTAAACATTTCATGTATCTTCCTCAGCCCATCACATCTGTAGCTCATGCAAAGCTCAGTTCAGGAGATGCAGAAGTTGTGCTGTTTGCATCCTTCTAGGGACAGCAGACAGTAGATTATTAGTGTGAAGCTTAACAAAGCCTGAAGAGTTTATCAAGAGCAAACCTAACCTGAACAGTCTAGCAAAGAGCACAAAGAGGAGGGAGAAACAGACTAAGAAGAATGGAAAGGGATTCATCCCTTTTTCCAGTGAACTTTTCCTCCCTACCCCTCCTGGCTTTTGCTGGGTTTTTTAACCTTGCACAAGCAGCAGCACTGATGCAGATTTAGTACCAAAGATTTTTTTATGACTTTCAGGAAAATATCACCCAACTGTTACCAAGGAGACCTCATGTGGGAGAACCTTTTTACACCCCACTTGATTTGGGCTACTATAATAGATACTCAGTCATAACCCATCAGATCTATGACTCACAAGTGCAGAAACTCACAGCAAAAATGGCCTGAGCAGGTCTCCCTTCCAAAGCTTTTCAGCCCTTAGAAAGTATATTACACACGTCCACATGCACTCTTTGGATTGGTATATTTAATTTTTACAAAGGTTTCCAGGTGTCTAAAGTTAATTATGTGCACGTTTACACAGCCCCTCAGGACAAACAGCTGACCTGTAGGATGTCAGAGTCAGTACTAAAAGTGAATTTTAAAAAGAATTTTCCAGTCTTGTATCTGCTGCTAACTCCATGGAATTGTTTATTAATAAATTTCCTAAGTTTCACATATTTTAGGGCCAAGATGAATAGGGATAGATGAGCTTTGCTGTTATTAGGCCTGCTGTGCTTTGCTGTAGAACCCAGCAAGCACTTTGGTACAGCAAACCCTTACAAAGAGGAGAAAATGCACCAAAGCTGGCATGAAAAGTTGAGGATTCTATTTTGGGTTGTTTTTTTCTCCATGTTTTCTGCATGACCTTGGGAAAAATGACTTAATCTCCTCGTATCTCAGTATTTCCACCTGTAAAATAGAGATATGTTCTTTGTCATCCTGAGGCTACTCTCAACCAGCTTTGGCAGTCGTTCCAAGATTCACAACTGGCAATATAATTTCTCCTCTGCTCACACTTCCTTCCTTCACTGTACACTTATTAAAAGTTTAAACTCTATTATTACATCTGAAAGCCAGAGATTGTTACTGCAGTGGAAAAGGGATATATAGGACTGAATTTTCTCACCAGAGATGATGTATAGCTGCTCACCATGCTGCCCTCAGTTGGCATTTACAGCTATATTTTACTTTATAGCACGAGTCAAGTAGCATTCTGATGGTAAAATATAACTGATAAATCTGTATAAAGCAGCTGTGCACATTTGATCAAAGATCCTGACATATTAAAACATTCCCTTGAGGAAGATGAGTATTAAAAAGCACTGGGCCACATTTTGCTCCTAAGCAAAAAGGAAAACTATCTGTGGAGAAGGTGCTGAGACAGATCCATGGGGAGAGCCACTGATTAACAGGGCAGGATGGAAGAGAGGGATCCTTCAAAGGAGACTTGTCCCCTCAAGTCAGCAAAGTCAAACAGTAGAATCATTTTTAGGTTTTTCTTCTCTTTTTTTATCACCAAAGGGAGCAGGGAGCCATCGAGCAGCAGTGCCACTCAGGGAAGAAGTGCAAGGTTAACAGGATGAAGCACTATCAAATCTCACCAGCTGCCTCCCCTGGATGCTTCCTGCCATGAAAACCAGAGAGCATTGCACACTTCAGTCTGCTCTCAACATCAGAGAGTTGTTTCTTTCCTGTCCAGATAGCAACTGAACTTCTCAAGGCCAATTCTAACCATGCACATGAATGTCAAAGGATTTAAAGTAGGGTAATTCACCAGTTTCAGCTCCAAGTGTTAAGAGCAAAGTGAGGCTCAAACATTAAAGGAAGGAATAACACTATATTCTTAAATACTTAAGGCATTTCTAGTGCCTGCAGCCTGTGGTACTTTCACCAAGCACTGGATTCTCCAAGGTCCCTCCCTGCCCAGTGCTGAGCTGTGACCTCCAAGAAATCAGTTCTCCATCAGACCTTCAGTAATGTTAATTAATTCATGTTAATATGCACTGGGCACAGCTGTACACCCACAGCCAGAGAACAGAATATACCTCAATGTTTTGGGCTCCCCTTATTTGTCTACATTACACATGCAAGTTCATTAAAAAAAAAAAATAAATAAAAGAGGAAAGTAAACAGGTCTAAAAACAAACCAAGAAAATGTGGGTTTTTTTAACCTAAAGTTTCAGATCTGAAACTAGAAATTCTTTTCCACTGCCACTGCTCACCTTTGTGCTGTTGTGCACTTAACCCCCCTCCCTGCCCAGAGGGGAAGAGAAAGGGAATAAGGGAGAGACTGACTGGAAAAGGGAACTGCAACAGCTTGAATGAAAATCATAACAATAAATAAATAAATAAAAATATCTACATGAGCCAGCATGGAACCCAACCCCTGATGGTCATTCCATCACTGGCACTGGTGCTGTGGAGCAGGCACTGGGAGAGTCCCAGGCTGGGCCAGCAGCAGCCAGGAGCTGTGTTCAGGAGCTGGATTCTGGTGCTGGGTTCAGGACACACAGATCAGGATCAAAGGCACAATGGACAGAGGCCTCCTTGGTGCTCTACCTGAGCCAAGCTGAGCCAAGCTGAGCCAGACTGGCAGAGTGGCCAAGAGGGCAAAGAGAGAGACAGAGAGAGAGAGAGAGAGAGCCTCCTGATCCCTCAGCTTGATGCTGAGTGTGCCATCTGTGGGCTGGGCTCCCTCCCTGGGCAGTCTGGGGTCCCCTGTCCTGTCCCCTCCTCCCTGCAGGTGCCTTTCAGTGGCTGCACCCCCAGTGTGGCACAAACCCCAGCAGTGCCTTTGTTCTGCACACCCACCCTTGGCACTGCCAGCAGCAGCCCCTGCCTGTGAGAACAGGCTGCTGGCTGCAGACAGGGCAGGGGGGAGAAGCTGAGCTGGCAGTGAACTCACTGAGCAAAATCAGGGCTGGTCTCACTCACACCAGGACGTGGACACTGCACAGACCATTTGTTTCAACTGAAGGAATTAAAACCATGACAATTCCTTGAAACATCATCTGAAACCCCATTTCAGTAAATCACACCCACTTGGATTCTTGCTTCACCCCAAACTGTCAAGGTGGAGGATGGCCAAAGGACACAGAAGAGCCAAACTGGTGGGAATGGCACGATACCAGTAAGGGCTGGTGGGGTAAGGATTCAGCCATGGGGGTGAGATCCTGATGGAACCTGGGCTTCAGAGGGATGGAATCTCTCAGTCACTAGTTTAGGAGGCTTCTCAGGAAATCACAGCAGTTAACTTCACACAGAGACCTCAGTTCAGTGCTGAATTTAAAGAAATAATAACATTTAAATAAATAATTAAAATTTTAAAATAAAATGAAGTCCCAGGGCAGTAAAGCCCTGCTCTGGTTTATTCAAGTAGGTGAGCTGGCAGACTTCCTGCATTGGGTAATTTGGATATAAATACCTCTTCTAAAAGGCCCTTGGAATGTACATTTTAATGTGCACAATATTCCAGTGCTCAAGGAAAAGTGGTGCTTGGAGTTAAGTCTTTATTTGAGGAGTGAACTGAATGTCATCTGAGCATTAACTCCCTCTGGGACTTCTACAGCTCCCCTGCCTGCAGTGCAGAGTTCAGCAGTCAGTGGGCACCCTGTCTGCTTCTGCAGCTCAGCAAGGCACAGCCTGGAAGATGGGCAACAGGGAGAAGGGCAGGGTCCTGCAGCTGGGAAGGGATCATCAGTGACCCCAGGACAGGCTGGGAGGGGATCTGCTGGAGAGCANGGCTGAGAGCCCTGGGGCTCTGGAGTGTGGAGCAGAGCAGGCTGAGAGGGGCTGGAATCCATGGGGATGCAGAGCTGAGTGTCAGGAGGAGGGGCAGCCTCTGCTCACTGTGCCCTGGGACAGCACAAGGGCAATGGCTGGAGCTGGAGCACAGGAGGTGCCAGCTCAGCATGAGGAGGAGCTTCTGCACTGGGAGGGTGGCAGAGCCTGGCAGGGGCTGCCCAGGGAGGTTGTGGAGTCTCCTGCTCTGGAGACATTCCAGCCCCCCCTGGATCTGTTCCTGTGCCCTGTGCTGGATCAGATTCTATTGTTTTGCCAATTGCCATCCATTCACTAAGCAGAAGGAACTGGATTTCTGGCCAGAGCAGCCTCAGTTTTCAGTTTTCTGTGCTCAGTGGTGACCCAGAAGGTGTTCCACAAAAGTCCTCCAAGGACATTGGTAAGTCAGCAGTGTGTTTTTGAAACACTACTTCAAATGCAGGTTTAATATTGTGAGTAGTGCTTGCTAGAAAAAGAAAACAGGATTCTGTCACCCCAAGAGACAGGCTCATGTTCCAGGGAATAAATGTGTAGGCTTAGGGTAAATTCTAAGCTTACTTAGAGAGCACTGAGCAGGCAGAGCTTCCAAACTTTCCCATTCTGTGGCTTAATGAACACACAGGAGCCAGTGGAGTCCACCCTGCTGCAAACACCACATTTTGAAGCAGCAGTGATCCACTATTTATCAGAGCAGGATTATGGGCCAGTTCACAGTCATCCTGGGTGATGTGTTTACCAGGGAGCAGAAAATCAGGTTGCTAAAAGCCCTGTAAAGACTCAGGTATAAGCCTTTAAAATCTAAAGACTTTATTTTTTCCCCCCTGTGACGTGTAGACTGGATTAATGTAACCTCATCACCGTGTTGATAATAAAATAAAAATGATTTCCCTCCATCTGGGTCGTGTTTCCCAGACTAAGTCATCAATCCCTGCTACTTTACAAGGCTTGCTCATCTGCAGAGTGACTTCTGGATGGAAGGGGCACAGAGCACACAGAAATGCCTGCAGCCACTGGCCTCAGAAAGCCAAAGCAGATTCTTCCTTCTCTCATCCCCCTCTAACCTTCCGGATGGGAATCACACTGGGTAGGAGCTGGCACAAGAGGGAGGCTTACAAAAGTTGGAAGTATTATTCAGCTCTGAAAAATGAAGCAGCTCCTGAAGTTCTGCAGCTTTCTGGCAGAAGAAGAAAATATATTCATTTATTTTAGTTCTTTATGAAAGATATTTAGGTCTTTGGTTACTTGAAAAGTACTTCATTGTATAGTTACCCCCTGCAAATGTCCCTTATATTCATTAACTGCCAGATACAGAAGTATCTGTATCATTCTTAGAGCTGGTCAGCATCATCATCTGAAAATAAAGATACATCAAGTTTAAATAAATTGAGAAAACATCTTACTTTTTACCCTACAATTTCACTACTGCCTCAGGACTAATCTAACAGGCAACAAACGAGTCACACCTCTGGTAACTGTGCAATAAGAAGCAATTCTAAAAACAAATACCTTGGAATTCCCATGTTTTCCATATTTTCCAAAGCTCAGCAGCCACAAACAGCTGTTTCAAAATTAATTTCTGGACTGCTTTCTTTATTATAAGAAAAAATGAATATACTGGTGAATATCGTGGTGATGAACAGTGAGCAGTGTTAACGTGCCTAAGAACTGTGATGCAAATCAAAAGGGCTCTTTTGGTCCAGTGCAGGAAATCATCACCTTAATTATTTCTGTGTTTCTATTTGGCCAACGTTCATGTGGATTGTGGCAATGGTAGCTGTGAAAATATTCCTGTCAAGTCAGCTTACACCCCTAGGAGAAACATTCTGCATCTTGTCCAGTGCTGGGCACCCCAGTTCAGGAAAGACAGAGATTGACTGGAGAGAGTCCAGTGCAGGGCACCAAGATGCTGAAGGGAGTGGAGATCTCCCTGCTGAGGAGAGGCTGAGAGAGCTGGGGCTCTTTAGCCTGGAGAAGAGGAGACTGAGGGGGGAGCTCAGCAGTGTCTGTCAATATGTTCAGGGTGAGTGTAGGCACTAGAACGTTCCGAGTCCCTCCAGAAGGCGCAGCCTCCCCCTCGCCACTCCTGAGGGCACCCGCGGGAGCTGCTCCCTGAGCTCTGCGCCCCCTTCCCGCGCACAGCCGCCTTTCCCGCTTGGCGCCCACCGGGGCTCCTCCTCGCTCGCCCGGCGCCCCCTGGCGGCGCCCCCGGGGAAGGCTCCGCTGCTTGGCGCGCCCGCTGGGCACCGGTGCTCGGGCCACGCCCACGCCCCGCGGCGGCGCCCGGAGAGCCGCGGCTGCTTTAAAAGCCCCACCGCACGACCCTGCCCCTTCCCTTCGAATCGAGAGAGCGATAGCGATGGTGCTGTCGCCTCTCCCCTCACCCCCTTCCCCGGGGCCTCCCGGCGGCTGCGGGGGGAGAGGGGAATGAGCGGCGGTGCGTGTGACCTCCCGCACCACCCGCCGAGAGCCGCCGCGGCTCCTGCGCGCCCGGGAGCCTCCGCCCGCCGGGCAGAGCGGGGGGTTGGCTTCGGCGGTGCGGTCAGCACACGCCTCCCGACGGCCGCCCGCGCCACGGCACGGCGGTGCGGGGCCGGAGGCGGCCGTGGGTGCGGTACTCCAGGCGGGCAAGGTGGGTGACGCTGAGCCGGGTGATGTCGGTGCCGGAGGGTGCAGCCCGAGCCCCGCGTCTGCCGAGGCGGAGAGCGGCCGGGGCTGCGG
Source organism: Ceyx cyanopectus (assembly GCA_013401355.1). Classification (NCBI taxonomy): domain Eukaryota; kingdom Metazoa; phylum Chordata; class Aves; order Coraciiformes; family Alcedinidae; genus Ceyx; species Ceyx cyanopectus. The sequence continues at coordinate 69,505 of VYZU01034945.1, forward strand.
GGCTGCCAGGTCAGCACAAGCCTGCGGGGCAGCGCTCGCCAAAGGCGGCTTGCGAGCGACGGCTCTGCAAGCGGGAGCCGCTCCCCGTCGTTCAAAGTCACCCTGCGGGCTTAGAGGCTTTTCTCTAGCGGGATAAGAGCAGATAGATGAGTCATTTGGCTGGAGTCATTTGGAGAGGCTCCTCGCTGGGAGAGTGAGTGCCGCATCCCAGCGCGCCGTGTCACACTAGTGATCCTCCAGGAATCCGTGCAATGCACCCCGTTACACCGACGGCAGCGGATCCCTCTCCTAAGCCTCGTACATTCATTGCACCGTGTCCAACTCGCTCTCTGGAGGCACGCCAGCAGCGTAGTGCTCCTGTGACATCCATGTCACAGCTCAGTCCTGCTGTGTGGAGCTGACAGTGCTCTGCACGTAGCCCTCCGCATGGTCTGTGTGGGGGTTTTTTCTTTCACTGAGCACAAATTGGGGTCCCCTGCAGCAATGCCCCGTTTACAGCAGCCACAGGATGAACCCTCCTGGTTGCCCCTCAGGATGGTGGAAACAGGAGGGCAGTGCATCTTGCAACTGTCTGGTTCAAGTGCCTGTGCTGGAAACTAAGCCCTGAGTTGTAATCCAGCTGCTGCTGTTGACTTGTTTTATGACACAAAGCTGGTTAACACCTGAGTGTTAAAGCTGGTAACCTAAGTGTGGATATACTATGTGTGGAAAAAGGACATGGCAACAGAAATGGGTGTTTAGGTCTTTAAAAGTTTGCTGTCGAAGTGTTTAAATGTTGTCTAGTGGGTGCCTTTAAAATCAAATATTGAAATACTGGTAAGGTGAGAACTTAGTAACACACACTTAAGGCTTTTTTGTAATACAGGGGGGAAAAAAAAGTCTTTACAACCACTCTTGTAGGAATCTTTTCTTCCTTTCCCTTGGCAGCCTGTCTCTTCACAGGTGTGGTTTCCAGTTAACATAGTTAGCAGACTTTTCAAGATTGAGTCTGACTATGCTGTGGTGAATAGAAACTCTTTATGGTAGTGAAAAGAGGTCAGGCTGGGGAAAAAAAAAGGCCACCTGGCAGGAAAAAAAGTGAAATATATATTTTTCTTTAATGATACGAGTAGTTGTGGTAAAGGAACTAGAAGTGAGGAGAAAAAGCAAGTTGATTGATGGGGAAGGTGATGCTGGCAGCAGCAAATGGCCAAAAAGTGAGGAGTTTGAGGTGCAGAAATGCAGTTAGAGCTGCATTTCCAAAGGCATTGTGTTGCTGAGATGCTATTCCAGCATTCCATTACTCTAGCCTGTCTCCCCACAATCCCATCACCTGCTGGGGCCACAAAAGGCATCACTGAAATGCACTGACAAAGCACAATTTGGTGAAGCTGAGCGTGGTAGAAAAATTAGCTTCAGACAGATGAAAATACAGGGTTTAGGGCAACTTGCTGAAGGGGCCAAGAGGAAAATAAATGCAGAGGTTTGTTGGAATGTAAGGGCTTTGTTGAAAGGGGTGTAACAAAGCTGTACATGGAAGTACAGTCAGCAGAGGAGGTGGCAGTGATCTCTGGCATTGTAGAACAGCCTTGCTTTGGAAGCTGTATTGAACTTGTGGGGAAAACGTTTGCTCTTGGTTATATTTTATATAGTCAGTGTGACATTGACAAAGTAGGAATCGAGCTAAAAAGCTTTTACATCTCCAATGTGTCAGCTTCAAATGCTTCTTACTCGTTAGCTAATATATAGTAAATGTGCTGTGTGGATTGCAGTGATCAGTCCCCAGGTACAGCTGTTGTTTGCTCATTACTCCACCTGGCATGGAATTAAATTGGGTTAATTACAAATTTTGGGAAACTCCAGGATTGAATGTATCGGACATCTGGTACAAAGCTTGGGTTTTGTCTTCATGCATACATTTAGGTGAGTAGTTTCTTCACACATTCCCAATCTATTCCCCTCACCTTCCCACTCCTCTGAAAGAGAATAAGGTCATCTTACTGGGAATCCACAGGAAAAAAGGGGCATGTTTGGCATAAAGCTGAATGCTGCCTTCTTGTACTCCTACTCCCCCAGGTGTGGGAGGCTGAAACAAAAGCAGACAACATTTTTCTCTTTTTTTTTGGTTTGGTTGGTTTGTTTTTTAATTTTTATTTTGTAGATAAATGTCTCTACAGCTTGTTGAAAACCTTTTTATCCAGGAAATCACAGTTTATTCCCCTGCAGGGCAAGTCTTTGATTAGCCTAAAGAAACCATAGAACTGTTGAAACCATGACCTTGCATATGTCTTTTTAGATGCCCAAGAATCAGTGAAAGCTCCAGCAGTGTGCTTTGGAAATGCTGATAGAAATGATTCAACCTTGTTGCTGCACTAACAGGCACTCAGGGCTCTTCTAGAAGCACATCTACCACTGCAACTAAAATATCACCATGGAGTAATGTGCTCAGCTTAATGAAATAGCAACCTGAACAATGGAATTTCCATTCCTTGCTTCCTTCCACCTTAATTTAGCACTGGGACTAGTTTTGGGGTTTCATTTCATTCACTTCATGGCTCTGCACTCCCAGGCATGCAGCTGGAGCTTTCCTAAGGTCAGGTCACTCCAATACAATACTCCTGGCACATGGGAGTTGTTTCCACTAGTGTCCCATGTGAGGTGGTTGTGGAAGGATGTCTCTGCTCAGGCTCTTGAGGCATTTGCTGGAGGTGGCAGCACTCTCCTCTGCTCTAGAGCTTCCAGAGCCTGGTACCCATCCAGCTCCCTCCCAACTGTTCCCATCAGTCAGCCAGCTGGGGACAGGTCTGGGGAACCTGGGGAGTTCTGGACAATTCTCTGCTTTGATAGCTGTAGAGAAAATGTCACCCTGCTCCTGGAATATGTCTATTAAGGTCACTCCTTACACCAGTGACCTCATCTGACTTGGCATAGCTTCAGTCTGAAGGAGGGAACTACAGGCAACTCAGATTTTGACATGTCAGGGGAATGTAGGCACACTGAGAAAATGCTTTTCTTTGAGCAAAAAAAAAAACCCTCTTATTGAAACAGTTATGTAAAGCAACACGAACCTAATTTAAATGACACAAACTTCCAAAACCAAGGGATTTGACTATGATGTATATACAATTTATTTCATCCTCAGGTTTTGTGCTGGTAGCTGGACTGCTGCATCTCTCCAGTTCCTGGGTCTGCATGTTTGATGTGAACACCCCCAGCTTTGGATGCTGAAAACAAGGCAGGGTTCACAAAGTCCTCTGTGTGGATCACTAGCTTCTTTACTTAAAAGTCTGGAGATGAGACCTGTGCTAAGAGAAAAATGAAGCTGTGACTGCAGCAGGAGCTGCTTTACTGTTTGCATTTCACTACTAGGCTGAGAGGTTTCTCTGGACAGGCATAAAAACAAACACAGGAGGGAAGGGATTTAGACAGGCTTGGGTAAGGGAAACTGTGGAATATCTTGACTCTAAAATGCATGTAGCAGGGCTAGTGCAGGCACATCTAAGAGGGAATGTTGGCCAGAGCACTGGGTCTCTACAACCTTTAGACCCAGAAACCAAGGCAGCAGGAACGAGTGACCTCAGTTGAACAGTTCATTTCCCCTAATGAGATTACCACTCCAGTTTCCTAGCACCACCCAGCATGAAGGAGCTCACAGATCCTTTTAGATGTCCTAAACTGATAAGCAAATGGCATGTTGCACATCTAAAAGGAGGATAGAAGCACATAGTGCTTGATTAAACAGCATCTGGTTCTTCATACTTAGCTCTCTTCAGCTTGCTGTGGAGTTTTATTCTGCCCCAGGTTTTGCTTACACACACACACACACACACACACATTTTTATTGTTTTTAAAACAAATGACTGAAGATTTAGGTATAGGACAGCAAGAGGCACAGAATTAATGGTCCATGAAACTGTAACCTCTCTTCTAATACTCTTTTTTCCTGTGATACTGTCTTTACTAGTGAAGCAGTGACTTGCTAAGTTTCTCTTACTCCTGTTTTGTTCCATTTTCCAGACTCTTTGAAATGGAGCCAAGAGAGGGCACTTAAAAAAAACAACAGAGAATTCCTAGGAAAAGGAAAGGAATAATACATTGAGAAGTAAATTCAGTCTTTGTATGTGCATTTTCTTTTTAAAAAAAACAGAACTAGTGTTTAGGAGACCTATGAGGTAAATTGGCAGCCAAAAAATTCTCTTTGAAGTGGCACAAGTTGGTTTTGTCTCCCTACAAAGTCATCATCCAGACATCACTGGTTCTGGGCCTGCGTAGAGTAGGTCACAAATGGTGTTAATATGTGTACCCTGGAGGTATTTAGACACCAGAAACCTGTTTTCTTTTCAAGTTGTGTCTTGCTGTTTGATTTAGTTGTGGTTTGGGCCAGATCTGCTGCCTTAGTGTAACTCTCAAATCCTTGCTGTGGTTTATTTGGACTGAAATGGTTGTGTGGCCTAGTCTGGTGTCACTGCAGAGTTGAATTATTCCCTTGAGAAATGGCTTTTCTGCCACTGTGAATATTAAACACGTCTCCTCATGATTTGGAGAAACTATTGACAGAGGACCTTGGTAGTGTTTGCTCTTTGCCATTTCACCATCATTTTTTATCACTCTTTAGGGTAGGCCTGTGGGCATTAACATCAAACTGAGCTGCCTCACTGGAGAGCACGATGGGGTTTTGGTTGTTCCAGCTTTGTGAGTTTATAACAAGGGCCTTAAAGTTTTATCAGGCATTTAAATTATGAAAAAAAAATCAAGGAATGAATTAAGGAAGCAGTTTGCTAGGTGCTTGTAATGTTAGCCTTCCACTTAATGTCATATCTTTAGAATTATTGCTGTTTTTAGAAATTTAGAAGTATTGCTATTCTTAGAAATTTAGAATTATTGCTGTTGTTGGAAATTTAGAGTTATTGCTGTTGTTAGAAATTTAGAATTATTATTTAGAAAAAATGAAGTGGGCATGCAATGAGACTGTGCTTTTGCCACAGCAATGAAATGGTGCTTACAAATACCCCGTACCTCTTTCTGCATTCAGAGAATAAATGTTCCCTTGGGAAAGCAAGGGCTGTGCACCCCAGAGCCACACATGACATTTTTTTTGTGGTGCTAAATGCACTGAGCACATTTATTTCAATGTAACAAAGCAATGCAAAAGAAGGGAAATACTTTTTTTTTGGTACATGTGGCAAGACCTCTGTAAAAACCTGTTTGTAGAACAGTGTATATCATGGGGCAATAAATGTGTGTTCTGAAGCAGAATTACCAAGGGCTGTGTGAAGCTTAGTGAAGAGATGGGAGTGCCTGGGATTTTAGCACGGGATTTTGTTTGTTTATTGTAGGACAAAGTGTATTTTGCTGAGTGTGAAGAGGGGTTTGAGAAGCCTAGAAGGATCTGTCCCCTTCCCCTGGGCTATATTAGACTTCTGAGTCATGAAGTCCCTGCATAGTCAGGGTCTGGTTACAAACCTTTTATGGGCCCTGCTCAGCTGGGATATCAGGCTCTGCAGGAGAGCTCCCATCTATTCTTAGGTGCTAGCAGAGCAGGACTGCACAGGCAAGGCAGAAAGAGCATTGCTTTCCATAGATAAAACTCTTCCCTTGTCTCGGGGGCTTTTTTTTTTGTTCACCCTTTCTCTGTCTACCCCATCCCTTTTTCCTGCAGTGTCTTTTTTCCCTGGGGAAGAGGTGCAGCATGGCTTACAGCGTGACCCTCAATGGCCCGGGACCCTGGGGCTTCCGACTGCAGGGGGGAAAGGACTTCAACATGCCCTTGACCATCTCCAGAGTAAGTGAGCAAGGAGACCTCCTTGAGCTTCTTTAGCATGAAAACTGGAAGTGAACTAGTCACTCTGACCTAGCAAAATTAGGGCATCTTTGCATCTAGGTCTGAAAAAAAAGAGAATATAATGTGGATTTTAATTATACAAGGCACAGCCTGGCACTGGTGATGCCTCAGGAAGACAGTTGTGGTTAGTATATTTTTAAGAATGGCCATACTGTCTTTTTTAATAAGCCTCCAGTTCTGTTTTGTGCAGTGTTGTCTCTCTTTCTGCTGCTGGTGGCCTCACTGGTGCTGTCCATTTGGAGGGAAGGGAGTAGAACAACTATGAATGGACATATAAAATTCTATGCCTAGAAAATAAGCATGTAAACATGTGAAGTCTGTGTTAAAACTGGACAAAAATTGGGATACATGTCCTGTCTTTTGGGAGGGAGCAATAGCTGGATGAAAATTAGATATGTCAAGTAGAAGGCTCAATATAGCCTTAAATTATGCATAAGCCTTCCATTTGCAGCTGACAAGCAGCATGTCATTTAATAATTAATTACCTGGTGTAGCTGTCAATTACAGATTAGTCCATCTATTTCCTAGCTGTCTTGTGGGTTTTTTAAGAGCAGTGTTTTGTGTTGCAGTGAATCACTTGAATTAACTTAGTTTCTTAAAAGTTTTCAATAATAGATGGTTTCCAAGAAATTGGTAAGAAATTTCCTACTCATCAATCTAGATAGTTCTGTGTAATTTCTGGGTTGGGAATTCTGTTTTTCTAATACCTCTTCTACCTCTTGCAACTCCCTCCTATTTTTATTTTTTTTTTCCCTTCCCATGTTTGACACTCTCAAATTTGTTCCAGAATGTTCAGGTCTTTTTAGAGGCATCTTGATTCCTCCACAAATCACCTGTAGAAGCCTTATTTTTCAGGGCAATGACAAGAGAGGTTACTTGCATAACCACATTTAAAAGGAATACCAGAATGATTTAAGCAGACAAACAGAATGCAAACAAAAGCTCTGCTCCACAGCAAAAAAAAGAGCCACCTACACTACTCTGAAAATTGTTTTTTCCACAATGAAAAAATGCAGTCTAAGTTGTGAGTACCAAGTTGATTTACAATCACGATTCCAAGTCATCAGTGAGCATCTGAAATCTTAACTATTTCATATTCATACTGCAAAGGTCTGTGTAATTGATCTCCCTTATTCTCATGTACAACATTATTTTCTTTGAAGACAGAGATGCATTTACCTTTTCATAACCCCTTTTACAGCATAGTAATTGAAGAGAAGACTGATTATCAGTGGTATTAAAAGCAAAGAAGCAAGAAAAACCAAATAAAACAAAAAACAGAGCCCTGCCCACAAAAATAAACTCAATACATTTACACTAATTCCACTATGCTAAATAGTTCTGGTATTTCTTTCCTTACCCCACCCAAGGTAAGTACAGAGAGGTGCCAGTTACTTCTGTGGACATTTTGATGACACTCTGCAGCTTGCACTGCATGGTGTTGATGAGTTTTGTTAAAGTCATACCTAGAAGCTGTGAGGGCTGTGGCACTTGCACTGTATCTGGCACCATCTAAAATGAAAAAACCCAGTTGTTTCCCAAATAACTCATTGTATGGATTATCATCTCTGAAGGCTGTATGATCCTCGTGGGGCTTTGGAGAGCATATGATGAGCAGGAGTGAAGCTGCAATGCCTGCATTGCCAGAGGTGTGGAGGAATTGCTGTCTGACATAGCTAGCTGAGTTGCCAGCAGCAGGAGTGTCAGGAAGCACTGCTAAATGTTTTCAACTTTCAGTTGGGAGCATTGTTTCAGGATGGTGTTGGATTTTGTAGCCTGGCTTTGGGGTGAAACCAGCCATTCCTAAATGAACAGACTCTCAGGGGGAGCTGGAGTGGCTGCTGGTTGAGAGATTTGCTCAGTGGAACAGGGTGGAACATGGCTTTTGATGAGAATCATTTTAAAGGTGATTTCTTTAGCATCTTCCACACAAATGTCTCCTAACAGATCAGATGTTCCCCTTAATTAGCAACTTGCAGTCCTGTGAACTGAGCCATCGATACAGCCTTGCCCTGGGGGAAAAGGAAAGCTGTACCCACATTCCCAAGATTTTCTTGGGGGGGAAGAAGAAGATAACTGTGAGGAAAATCCCCTTCTTGGGAAGGGCACACAGCTCTAAACTGTTCCTGGTGGGTGCTGTACACTTAGCTGTGTACTGGGTTGGATCTACAGCTGCCCTGAGATAGGATTAGACTTTCTATGAGCAAGATGAGTTCTAAACCCCAAATACTTCAACTTAAAGGTCTTGTAATTGCTTTTAATACCAGATGTGCCATTGGCCTCTACCTCCACGTGTGTAGCATCACTCCATGCAGGTTTACATGTAGACATGCTGAGTGTACTCTGCTGCCACACAGTAAGACTGTCTGTGGGTGGGCCACAGAGAACAGAAAGATTCATCCTTTCTCATGAAGACTCTGTTCTGCAAACCCAGTTTCCTCTGAGCTCCTGAGAAAGGTGACAGCAGCACTGGGATTGTTCAGCCCATCTACAGCCTTCCTGAAAGGGGGAGGTAGTTGGCACCCTGGATTTAGGAACCAGAGCTGTCTGCTGACCTGCACTCTGCCAGCCAGCACCATGCAACTCCCACTCAGCTTCTTCACCCTGCTCTAAGCAGGGAAGCAAATCTGAAAGCCTCTGCAGGCTACTGGCAAAAGCAAGGTACAGGATTGTGGCTCTGCTAATGCTCTGTTCAGGAAAATGCTTTTAAAACAGTGGGCAAGGATGGGAATTAGTGCTGGTTGGCACAACAGCTCAGCTTTGGAGTATCAAATGCTGCCTGAGCCATGGTGTTTTCTTTGGGTAGGTCTAGGTGATCAGCCCCAGACACAGGAGGTACAGTCAGTCAGCTGAGTGACAGGTGGAGATGTGTTCCCCTGAAATGGGTTGTTCTCCTTATCTGTTCTTTATCTAAAAATAAGTGCCTGACTAACGATGGTGGGTGGGGATGGGAGAAGAGCAGACTGAAACAAGTGCACAGCAGTTAAGGTCACTGCAGATTCCACACTCCTTCCACAATGGCAACAGTAGATAATCTGGGAAGGCTGTAAAATCTTTTTCCAGATGCCATCCTGGAGCAGAGCCTGGTGTGAGGTGCCACAGACAGGTAGAGGCAGGAACACAGTTTGGGCAGCTTGGAAAAGCTGAGCATCTCTCAGTCCTCCTGAAGTGAATGAACTGCTGATTATCCTGCTTGCATGAATTGTCTGGAAGCAAGCAGAATTAATTCCTTTTAGAGCCCTAATCCTCTGGAAAAAGGCTTTTAGGCCTTGTGAGTATCTAGGTGCTGTGTTGCCA